>PVJH01004965.1:0-118204 GCA_004026705.1 Nesogale talazaci
TTTTTTTGGGGGGGGGGGCATCACTGCTCTCTGGTGATGGGAGTAGGAGGCCCAGCCTTTTCTCCTGTGGAGCCACTACTGGAATTGAACCTCCATCCCAGTGGGCTGCAGCCCGTGCACAACCACTATGCCACCAGGTTCAGCCCTGAAATACTCATTAGAGGCAAAATTTACTCCTTTGTACTGATTCACCCACCAGAGCACAGCAAAGCAATGTATGAAACACGACCATCAGAGCTGAGCTCTCTGCCTTGAAGTTAACTGGGACACAAAATGCCCCCATAACCACTGTCTTCATTACCACCCCATTTTTAAGGTGCTCTAAAGAAACTGCACCTGAGAAAACTTGTCTGCAGTCGCCTCCTGATTGAAGTGATGAGTTTAAGCATGTGTTTGTCTGTTTGTAGTAAACCTTTGCATATATGAACTAGTAGAAATTATTTTTGGCTTTTATATGTATGTTTTTACAGTTGGGGACTTTTAAAATTTCATGGAAATGTGAAATTTAAAGACAATATATTCTTCCACTAAACTTTTTTTTCCATTAAACTTTTTAAGCCCCCACTTAGTGTATATTCATATGCAACTTCAGCTGCAGCTCATCTCTGAGTCAGCTTCCTCTGCTCCCCTCACTCCCTCTAGCAGTTCCCTAAAGGAAGAGAGCTTGGGTCTTCTCTAACAGTCCCTCTTGCCTTTTTCCTTCATGCATTAACATTAGCCTGTAGTTTGATAGATGCTTTATTGCTATTGTAAATGTGAAATGTAAGATACTGATGTAATAGCTAACTGAGTCGGTTTATATGCAACCAATCATCTAGTGTTAGTAATCAAAGAGGAGTCCTTGGTCACTGTGCCTGTTTGGCTCTAATTCTCTAGACTCTCTCTACAAATGTCTTCTCCTATCACCTCTCATTGTCAATCTGTCACACTCTCCATGCATCTATCTCTTTATTCATCTCTTTTATTCAATTTACTATATTTTTCTATCAGCTTTTTTTCCAGCATAGAGATTAAGACAATCCAATTATCTAAATATGAATTGTCACCACTTCCTCCCAAATTTCCAACATTCCTAGGCATGAATCTGATGTCTCTATTTTTATATTTATTTGGCAGCATCAATTAACTCTCCACCCCCAAAACAGAAACAATTAAAAGATAAGATTTACATACTACCTTATTTGCTTTTTTTCTCCCCCCCACCCAGATGTCCCTTCTTTGTTTTATTTTTCTGTTTTCTAGTGTTTAACTATTTCTTAGCATTTTTGATAGATATAAAAATTAACCTCGTTTTCAAAATGGAACAACTGCCTATAAGAACTATTATAAAACAAAACAAAAAGTCAAGTTCACTGCTACTGAGTTGATTCTGACTCACAATAGCAGAATGTAAGTTTTGAAAAGCTGTATATGTACGTGAGAACAGTCTCTTGTTTCTTCCACAAAGTAGCTGATGGAATTGAACCTGATGATTTGGTCAGCAGAACAATGCTTACAGACAATTCCACCAGGATACCTTCTATAGAAACATCCGTGTTTCTGAAAGCCTCTCAAACAGGAAAATGAGCAATTTTAAAAAAGAACATAATTTTCATCAGTCAATTCACTAATGGCAATAGAAGATGTGGGAAAGGAAGAACCTAACAAGGCATTGATACAGAATGTAGAGGACAATGAAGAAAGTGTTCATTTATGTAACTTAATGAAAAAAATACTAAAGATGGTTACCTCATATTGTATTTCCAAATTCCTATATGTTAGATCAGAGATGGATACCTGCATGGAATAGCCAATCTGTAATTCCAAAATTAGTATCCGTTTATTTACAACTTGAGTAAGCCTTAACCAAGGTCTAAAGCAAAGTGATAAGCAATGACCTTCAAAGTTTATGTTTGCATTTTGATAGATTTCCCAGATAAGGAACACATTAACTTATATAAAGAAGACATGAATAAATATCTTTCTTGCAAAATAACCGGTAACCACAAGAATAATTGTCTATATGTTTATGACAATGTTCTTGGTGTTTATATTGACTTCATAAATGCAAATATGAAACACTTTGACTTGCCAAAAATAGGAAGTTAACAAAAGATTGTTATTTTCTATGTGAATAGCTATGTATTTAGAGTTAAATGCCTTCACCATGATTTATAATATAGAGACTAATAGTTACATTTCTTGACTGTGCTAAATAGCTTGAGGCCACCTGTGAATTAAATGATACATGGGTCCTATCAGGGATTATAGCAGAATATTCTTGCACCATGAAAGAGCTAAAGCTTCTCTTGGGAAAATAATGTATATATATATGCCTGTGACTCATCAAGCTCGCTCTCTCTGAAAGTACTTCAAAAAGGCCAAGAAAAAGAGAAGTAAAAGATGGTGAGCTTTTCCCATAATATATACAGGGATTATTTTAGACTAGGTTATCAAAGAAAGCAAAAGTAGTAGCCATACGTATCAAGCAAATGGCTTACACCATTGTAGAAGTGGAAGTGTCCACCCAAGTCCAGGTTGATTTCCATGTGTATGGGTCGGCTATTAGGCTGGGGACTTCTGATGTCCTTTGTTTCTGGGTCTGATTAACTAAAGATCAGGAGAAAGACCACAGGTTGATGACTGCAGAGACAGATGAATTCTAGGTCAGCAATTTAGGCTTGTGATTTGAAAGGCAAATAAGTGTTCGTGTGACAGGTCAGATCACTTCCAGAATTGCAGGCAATATGCCAGAATGCTGACTCCAGTCCAAAGATGGAAGTTGATGATCCAGAAGAAAGAACTGGAGATTGGTGTCAGATGCAGGATGAAAACTTAGGAACATGCAAGCAAGTTTTCCACAACATCCAGCAATATAGAAAGTAGGCCACACCCCAGGATAAATTTCCTTTCAATAAATTCAGGCAACCTCCAGAGTAAGAGGGTTAAATTCATTTCTGTCTTCTTACAATAAATTGGCTCCACATAGCACATTATGGAATTGGTTACATTGTGATAGGTTACATCATGGGGGATTACTAGACCTGATGGTCCCATCCACTGAGTTTCTTCAACTAGACAATTTGTTATAAAACCTAACTATGAAAAGGAATTTAAAAAGTTCATGAAAACACCTATTGTTAAAAAAAAAAACTCAAACAACCTAGTCATTGATTTGAAAACTATTGCAACATAATAAATGCTCATAAACTTGTTATGACATGTCTAGATGGTATTGAGTTTGAGACACTGAAAAAAAGTACAGTGTCAGTTTAAAAAGAGCTCCTATCAAAATAAAAGCATTCTGGTTAGAGCAAGGGAAGATATCAAATTTATAGTGAAACTTGGATGGAAACATGGAGACATCATTGAGGAAAGTATACCAACAGAAATCAGCAGTTTACAAATGGATAACTCTTACAAAGAATAAGTGAGATGATGTTAAAAATGAAACCTGTAGCAGGAGAACATCCACTTCAAATTGTGAGAAGACATATTATCTTTTCCATGCCCCTTTGAAGATAACTGGTAATGAGCAGTCGAAACAATAGTTAACAACATAAATGTTGAAACTGCTTGAACTTACTCAATTCTGATTGAAATATTTAACTGGAGTAAACTTTATTTCCAGTGGGTGTCAAAATTGTTTTACCTTGATCAACTTCAGACAGGGACAGAACTTCAATTCAATGGGACATTTAGATAAATTTAGATAATGATAGTCATCTAATCTGATGTGAATCTGAGAATGAAGAGTGTAGGGGAGCAGCCTAGCCTGTCAATCTGGAGATAGCCAATGAGTCCTCTGTGTGGGCATGACCTTCTCCTCTGAGAATTCTGGAAAATATGGTATCTCCTTCTTGAAAGCAGGAGACACTCTCTCACTCATGTGGAGACTCTCTACTGACACGCCTTACTTCCTGAGGCATCCCTGAGGAGAAGTCACATTGGAACTATCCTAGTGCCCTGAATTGGACAAGTCACATGGATGCAACCAGACCTCTTAAGCCAGAGAAGCCACAGAGAGACCCCTGCCAGTGCTGAGATGCTTCCAACACCCCTGGGTCCAAAGTCTTTCTACCCACTGGTTTGTGATCATCTGTATTTGGCTTCATTGGTGTGTTTCATGAGTCTGAAGAGCATTTTATGGATTGGTATTGGAATACAGGCTAATATCAGACTTAATGCCTTGGATTTATGGGTTGGGATGTATTCTTAATGTACAATTACCTTTTATATAAAACTCTCTCATATACAGATGAGTGTCTCCATGAATTTGTTTTTCTAGTCTACCAATACTAGCAGAGATCCTTAAGCACTTCTTTAAATAATTGTAACCAGAGATGAAACATGGTTGTACCAGTATTTTACTGAAAGGACAGAAAAATGCCTAACAGGGGACAGAAATGATACAATCAAATGGATTGACCAAAACCAAAAATCATGGCAAGTTTTTTTGAGATAGTCAAAGAATTTTGCCTGTTTACTTTTAAATAAGTCAAAGAATGATAATATGTACTTCTCATAAGAGAGTTTTAAGAAAGTTAGTCAAGTTTTAGCAGAACAACACTGGGGAAAACAACAGGTTATTGCCCTTCATGACCATGTTCCTCCTCATTTCTTTCATCAAAAATGGATACTTTTGCAAGAACTAATGTGCAGAATCCTTAGGCATATATCTTATAATGTCAACTTGGTTTCTTTGGATTTCTTTTTGTTTCCTAATCTCTGGAAATCTTTAAAGAGCATCTATTTTTCCTTCAAGTAATAATGTAACCACCACTACATGGATTGTGGCTAAGTTTCCAACAGACTCAATTATAAAAGAATACACTAAATGGCAGCTATTATCACTTACAAAAAAATGTCTCGACACTGAAAGAGCTTACATGGAGTAATAAAATTCCTATTTTTTAATTTTTTATTTCCTATTCCATAAAACTTTTGAAACTACTTGTGTGTGCCCATGTGGAGTAGATATATTTGTCAAAGTTATAGATCTAATGTATTCCAATAATATTTGTAAGTAGATATTCTAAGTCATTTTTGCTTTATTTTAAACATCTAAAATGTATTAAATTGAAAGATTATTGAGTAAAATTAGGAATAACAATTAGAATATTAGTTTGATAATATAGGTTGTTGATAGAATATCAAGGGGTGATCAATCCTCTGATATACTTACAGTAAGGGTTCAACAGGCAGTTATGTAGCGATAATTATTATTTATTATAATACCGATATAGAGATCATGAGAGAGAAAGAAAAGAGCATTAGAAGTTACATATATATCCTTTCAAAATACATACTCACCACCGCCCTGCTAGTTGGTCCACGTGGAGGAGAAAGGAAAGCAACAGTCTGGAGAGAAGCAGACTTCTCTTCTATGTTATGTCCCATCCCTATCTCTCTGTAGCCAAGCCAGGCCCCTACTTCCAGGCAAGGTCATACATCACAGGAGAGGGCTGTCTTAAGTGCTGTGTGGTGATAAGAGGAGTGGTCTTAGGGATGGCTCCCTGACTAGGTGAGGGGGCAGTGCTAAGACCAGACCTTGGACATCTGGATATAGACAAACAGGTGCTAGATTAGGAGTCTTTGAGGGTAGTTCTTGAAGGCCTCCCATAAGCTTCAAAGGAAGGGAGTCATGAGCTTAACAGCAGGGGAGTTAACTCTGCTATATGACAACACAAAGGTCTCAGATAATTGGGAGCTTCAGAGAGAAAAGCTAACTTCCATAACAAATGCTGGTAAACACTTCGCTTAATATTTAGAGTATAATAATTGTCGAAAATGCTGTCTTCACCCCACAATAGAATAAAATTATTATATGATCAATGTAATTACTACATGTAATATATAATATTGATTTAATTTTTGGTATACGACTGAATCCACAACTCATTGCTTGGTCAAATACAATATGGCTATTCCCAATATGCGAGGGGTACATATCTTAAAAGTAGAATCCGCATGCTAACTAAGTGAAGTACTGAGAACAAAGAAGCTAAAATACATAATGTTAAATCTAAAAATAATTAGAATGTCTTAATTCAGATATTAAGCATTACAATGTTGCCATAATTTCTGCACTTAATAGTAACCAGTTTTTAAAATTTTATGTTCTTTTTGCGTAGTTTTATCCTCGATATAGCTTTTTTATAGCTCTGCAATGTAATAATTGAAGAACTCTGGTGGTGTAGATGTTAAATTTGGGGCTACTAACCAAAGACCAGCAGTTCAAAGCCACCAGGGGATCCTTGGAAAAAGATGGAGCTTTCTAGTCCTCAAAAGAATGATTGTCCTGGAAATTCACAGGAACAGCTCTGCCCTGTCCTTTAGAATCATTGTGAGTTGGCAACTATTTGATGGCAGTGAAAGTATAATAATAAAAATGAAGGTGACATACATGATAGATGAAGATGGAAAAGCTTATGAATGCAGGATCTACAAGAAAGGTATGGATATATTTGGTGTCTCATAACCAGGAAAAAGAATTACAGTCATCAAAGAAACTCACTAAATATAAATGACATTTACTTAAAATTTCCATTTCACATATGATTATATATATAAGACCTGTCTAATGGAAATGGATTGTAAGGACTTGTTAACTACAATCCAACAGAAACCCATTAGATTATATGAAGTCAAATATATTAAAAATCTGCAGTCCTACAAATTTAATTAGAAGCAGACTTATTCTTAATCAGAATAAAATTTCTTTATGTTTGCTATTTACCTTTTCTTTGAAGGGAAGATTTTAAAATAAATTCAAATCAGATATGTTGTGAGTATGTTTATAAACTTAAAATGTAAAGAACACACATGGTACTAAAGGAAATATGATTATTCATGAGTTAAACATCAAAGTGCACCTATGTTTATTTAAAAATATATCTACTTCAAATGCACTGAGTTCATTCATCATGAAGTTCTTTGGAATTTTAAAAGCATTATGGAGTGACATCATGCAATTAATTACATTTCAGATTTTTAATTATTTTTGTTGACACAAATGTAAATGAATTTATTTTTCTTTTATGAGACTTCACTCTTTTTGTTGCAGATGTGAAAATAGGAAAACAAAACAAATATTGAGTTTATCAGCGAATACAAAATACAATACCTGACTTTGAACAAGAAAGGAAGTCCTGATAGTTCAGGAAATATGAACTCATGGGTTGTATTTTATTTGTATTGTTTCATTAAGTAGAACAAAAAGAATTTTAAAGCATTTATTTTCCTTTATGAGGGAAACTAGTATATATAATGAGAAACTGAATTTTCTTTGTCCTAATGTAATCTATAAATATTAATTAGATAATTCATTTCTTTCATATTATGTTATAGAGTATTTAGAAAAGAAAACATTTAAGCTAGTGTCTTTTAATTGATTTTTCTTTAGTATTTTACATTAATAGTAAGATTTCAAAGCCAATATTGTTGTGCAGTTTTAACAATTCTTTTTAATAATTTCCTAGCTACACATAATTATAAAAGTGGTTTATTTAAATATGTATGCATAAACAAGACCTAATAGAAAGAATTTCCTGAAATTCTATATGGTCTCTTAATGAGAATATCTAACATTCAAAGGTTAGAATGTTTTATTTGTATTTAAGTAGAACAAAGAGTGACTATGAAAATAAACATAAGAGCCTGGCGGGAGTCCGGAGGCGTCGTGGCTGCACATTGGCTGCTCACTGCAAAATCCAACCCAGCTGCCAAAGTCAAACCCCAAACGACACTCACTGCCATCACTTCGGTCCTGACTCAAAAAAAACTCTACAGGAGAGGGTAGAAACGCCCTCACGGCTTCCATGACTGTAACTCTCCCTAGCACCAGCACCAGCACCAGCACCAACACCAACACCAGCACCAGCACTACTGCCTCCCCATTCAGTGGGAGAAAGAAAGGCGAGTGGATCTATTCCTGGAAAGAGTGAGCCTCTTCACCCCACTGAGCAGGTCTACTCTCTCTGTAAGCTTGCTGTCAGGACAGCATGCACTTACTGGTGATGAGTTTTTCCGGAGGGCTGAGATGGCCTGCTGTTCTAGGTAGGTTTATTTGCCAACCTCGCCAATAAACACATGTGGGATTAATTATCTGTTGGAGCGATAAATGACTGGGGAGCCTCACCTTCCTTTTCACTTGTTCTTTGATGATCACGCCAGTGAGCAGCTGCCTTACCTTGTTCTCTGACTCAATTCGCAAGCTACCCTACCTGTGGGACACCTAACCTATGGGCTGTGTTGCTGTCGTTTGAGGTTCCTAGTTTGCCATGCTACTAGAGAATGTATTGCTTGAACTGGGGACTCTTGAACCCTGTCATCTGGCTGACTGTTGCTGACCTGTCTTGCTGTATTCTGCCTGTGGCTGGACAGACTGAATTGCTCTAAAAAAGACTACCTGGTGGCCCTCAAGACTCGAAAGACTGTCTCACTCAAGTGAGTTTCACTGAGCCATTTGTATTGCTTTATAGATTAATTGTTTATTTTGATGTTATATCTATTTATCATCTATCTATCATCTAATATGTATAAATGCATCAGTGGCCTGTTTTTTTTTCCCCCTCTGGAGAACCCTGTCTAACCTACCTGGAGACTTAGTTGGTTACGCAGTGTGCTGCCAACTGTGAAATCAACGTTTTAGTTGCTAAGCACAAAGTCAGCAGTGTGAGCTTATCAGGCACAGTGAAAGAGAGTGCTGAGGCTTTCTGATATTATAAAGATTTGCAGGTTCAGGAACCCTAGTGAACAAATATGTTCTGCCCTATTGGGTCACTATAAGCTGGAATGGACTTGTTTACAGTGAATAACGTGGGTTGCCCCTACCCCCCTTCTTTTTCTGTTCACAAAACTGTCAGAAACAAATAGGTGCTATATCATACTGGCATTTCCAACCACACTCCCGTTGGCTAAACAAGTTCCAGGCATGACCAAACACTTTGTCGAAAACAAAAGCAAGAAACCATGCTATTGGGTTGATTTCAACTCATAGTGAACTTACAGGGCCGAGTTGCATGGGTTTAAAGAACAGGAGGAGGAAACCTTGTCTCTTTCACTTTCAGTTTGGTGGTTCCAACTGCTGACCTTGCTGTCAGCAGCTCAACTCAGTATCAAGAAGTCACCAGCGTGCTCCTTCATCTTTACCTGTATTTATTCCCCCACCCCTGCTGCCCCAAATTGCAAACATTAGCTATGCCATGAAATCCAAAAGGAGGGTAAGGAGAATTTCACAGAGTCCTTTAATTAATGTATGTTTCTTTTATACAACTTGAGGCAACTGTGCTTAATATCATTCTAAGAGTTTGGGGCAACTGTGATTAATATCATTCTAAGGGTTAGTTGTTACACGTTGGGCTGCTAACCTTGGTTCCCAAGGTCAGCAGTTGGGAACCACAGCCCTCTCAGCAAGAGGAAGATGAGATTTTCTATTTCCAGGGAAGATGTACAGTCTTGGAAACCCACAGGGGCAAGTCAACTCGATGGTGGTGATTTTCTTTCTTTCTTTTTGCATCATTAGCACATTTTTCTTTTCTTTTCTTTTTGATAAATCATTTTATTGGGCGCTCATACAACTCTTATCACAATCAATATATATGTTAGTTGTATGCAGACCACACTCGCACATTTGTTGCCAGCATCATTCTCAAAAGATCCTCCTTCTATTTAAGCCCCCGATATCAGCATATTTCCCCTCCCTCCTCTTGTCCCCTCGCCAATGAAGCCCTAATAATTTACATATTGTTATTATCTTGTCATATCATACACTAGCCAATGTGTCCCTTCACCCATTTCCATGTTGTCTGCACCCCAAGCAGGAGGTCACATATAGAGCCCTACAATTGGTTTCCCCTTTCTACTCCACCCTCCTGGTATCACCGCTCTCACGACTGGTCCTGAAGGGATCATCTGTCCAAAATCCCCCATGCTTCCAGTACCAGTGTGCATCCCCTGCTTTAGTTGGATTTGCAAGGTAGAATTGTGATCATGGTAGTGGGTGGGAGGAAGCATTAAAGAACGAGAGGAAGGTTGTATATCTCATTGTTGCTACACTGTACCTTCACTGGCTCATCTCCTCCCTGTTGCCCCTCTGTAACGGGATGTTGCTTCACCTATTCATGGGTTTTGAGTCCCCAATCTGTGCTCCCCCTCATGTATAATGATATAATTTTTAGTTCATGGTGGTGCTTTTCTAATTTTGTTTTTAAGTTAATATATTTGACATTTATTTAGGAAGTACCTTTTGTGTTCCAGAAACTTCTCTCATTCAACCCTTTGTAGAAATATTATCATTGTACAATATGTAGTATTACATATGCAGATATAATATATTTAATGATAATGACATTTAGAAGACAACTACGAGGGACTGAGCCCCAGTGGTGTAGTGGTTGAGTGCGGGAAGGTGTCCCACTGGGTTGACGGTTCAAATCCAGCAGCAGTTCTCCAGGAGCAAGGCTGGGCCTCCCACTCCCATCAAAGGGCAGTAATGCCAAAAAACAACAACAACAACAGCAGCAAAATAAAGAAGACCACTACTTAGCCATCTGACTGGAATAGATTCATATTTGTACCCATTCCAAGGAAAATGACCCAGTGGAATGCTCAAATTATAGAACCATATCACTGATATCACATTCAAATTAAACTTTGTTATCCAAGAAAGTTTGCAGCAGTACCTTAACAGGGACCTTCCAGAGATTTAGGATGGATTCAGAAGAAGACACGGAACAAAATATGTCATTGTTGATGTGTGATGGAATTGGTTCAAAACCAAGAGCACCAGCAAGCTGATTACTGCCAAGGCATTGACTATGTACATCATAACAGCTATGAGTAGCCTTGAGAAGAATGAGAATTTCAGAATACCCGTGCTCATGCAGGACTTATGCATGAATCATGAAGCAGTTGTGCAAACAAAGCAAGAAAATACTGAACGCTTTAAATTGAGAATGGTGTATGTCATACTTATTCAATCTGCATGCTGAGCACATCCTCAGAAAACTAGATTATGTGAAGAAAAATGTGGCATCATCAGGTTTGAAGGAAAGCTTATTAACCTGTGATATGCAGTTTATACAAGCTTACTTGCTAAAAGTAAGAAGGATTTGAATACCTGCTGATGGAGATCAAGGATTATAGACTGAAATATGGATTTCAAGGCAATATAAAGAAGATCAAAATCCTCACAACTGGATGAGTAGGTAGCTTCATGCTAAATGGGGGGAAAGATTTAAGTACTCAAGGATTCTGTCTTCCTTGGAAGCACAAGCCAGACTCATGGAAAAAGCAGTCATGAGATGCAAGGATGCCTAACTCTTGGTAGCTCTGCTGCACTGGACCTCTACAGCGGGTTGCAAAACAGAGAGGCTATTTGAGACCTCAGGTGTGACTGACCCAAATCAAGGTATTTTCAATTGCCTCATATGCATTTGAAAATTGAACATTGAATAAGGCAGATTGAAAAAAAATCATAATGCTGGAGAAGAATATTGAAAATGAAGTGAACTGCCCAAAAGAAAAACAAGTATCTCATAAGAAGCAGGCCACAATCCTCCTTCGAGGCTAAAATCACTTACTTTGGACATGTTGTCAGGAGATAACAGTCCCTGCCAAAAGATACTATTCTTCGCAGAGTAGAGGGGCTGTGGGAATGAGGAAGACCCTTAATCAGAGGTGTAGCCACAGTGGCTACACCAACAAGTTCAAGCATAGGACCAAGGGTGAGGATGGTGTCTGACTAGGCTGTATGGTTCCTATAGGTTGGAATAGACTCAAAAGTGCCTAACAGCAACCAGAAAAGCTGGGCCTCCACATTTTGAAAGAGACCGGTATCCTCCCAACAGAGAGAAACATAAAGCATGTTCATACAGATATCACTCTGAATTTGTACTTCTCTCCTAAATAAGATTGTATTTGTTAAAGTCATCCACTGCGGAATTCCTGCTATAGCAGCACACTATAGCTAAGAGGATAACCATCTTGTCTGAACTCCTGTTGCATATTGTTTCAGCAGCAGCAGAATAAGAAAGTAACACCTTTGGTAGAAAGGAACTTCAGTTGTTCTTTCAGAGCTGAGACAATGGGATACAAATGGCAACTGAAGGGCATTGAGAAGATCTCCGGGCACACACCTGATGAATGAATTATGCTGAAGCATGCTCTTAAATAGCTTTACAGTTTTGTTCAGTCAGGTAGCAACGTCTTTCTCTTCTCAACTAGATTGCTGGTTTGAAAAATGGGAAGAATCAGAGCATATTAACAAGCTTCTAGGCTTGTGTCCCAATTCCCCTTAGGCTGTCACTCATCTCTTTAAGCCTTAGGCATAGGACCACAGAGGTGAAAAATGGGAAATATTGAGTTGTAAATTGCCATATTTGGGATATGAGGGGTTTGAGGTAATACACTGAGGCATGTTGAAGAATGCTAATAGTTAGACGTTGCCAGAGGCTTGCGAAAGCATATGGCACTGTGACTGGGAGAGAAATTATTATTATAAGTAAGACTGTAGATGCAACATGTTAACTAAGTTCCCAGAGCACTGCTCTGAAAAAAGATGGAGAGAAACATTTTTGGTAAGCACGGATGGCCAAAAACAAACAGCTTTTGAAAAAAAAATAGGGATTTTGAAAGACCAGAAGTAATGAATTGAACCCATAACAATCCAAAATATTAAGAGTAATTGATTCAGAAATAAGAAATACTCTCCCCCCCCACCACAGGAGATATATTTAAATATAGACTATCCTGTAACAAAGATCAAAATTAATGCAAAATCAAATATCAGGGTTAAAGAAGGAAAGGTTGTATCATTCTTAATTTGCATTAATTTTTTTTCAATTATGATTAGTAAAATATAAGACTAACTACCATAATTAAAGAATGTATGTTTAAAAATTAAATTCAGTTTATGGCCACAAGGACAGGCTGTCTCACTTCTATTTATTTTGGACAGTACTGATGACAACATGGCAAGGATCTGGCCGAAATGATGACTCAAAGGAGAAGTAGAGATGTGCTTTTCCACATGCATGCCCACTGCAAAGACAGGTGAAGGGCAGGTAAGACATATTCCGCGTCAATGAAATAGGTAAGAGACAGAAAAACTATGAGTGGATAAATACAGAGGGTTCACACTACCCCCACGATGATGAAATGGACTAGGGTTTGGGGTCTGGAAGCGAAGACATACCATGAAGTCTGTGTCAGGGTCCAAGGGTGCAGAGACCTGGAAACAGCAAGCAAACTTCAATGAACCAGCCAATAGCAGGAAGCCTACCAGGCAATCAGTCAGTGGGGAGAGGGCAATCACGATCTTTTAGATTAATTAAAGGCCCTTTGGAGAGCTGGTCCCCAGCTTACTGACTGCCTGGAGACCCCCTTTGGGGCTTCTGAGGCTGTTTCCCATAGTAGAAACCCAGTCTTTGCCTCGCGGAGCTGGAGCTGATGGTAGCTTCACACGGGCTGTCATGCGAATGGTAGCCCATCGCAGACCCTTTATCCCTACCCCACCCGATCTCCTTTCCTTCACTAAGCATGCTCCTTCTGCTCACGTCAGTCCTGACTCTGGCCTGATGTTTGTCCCTCGCCTGAAAAACCTGCAATAGCCGTTCCAATTCCTTGTTTTGTTCTCCCCCCACACCCAATTTGCATTGTTTTGCAACTGTACATTTTACTAATTTGAGCAAAACATTTTGTGTTTTAAATATTGGTGAAAGTCCTAGTGATGTTTCTCCCAGATAGAATGAAGGTTTCTCTTGATAGAAGTGAAAGTGCATTATTTTCAACTCTCAAACCCAAAATTGAAGACAATTAAAGTGCTTTATCCTCAAAAAGAAACTTTGCTTATTTAAATGTTGATTTATTAAAATATCTGTATGAATAAAGTCATAATGAAATATTGTTTTGCACCAAAACATTTCTTTTTTTGTCTACTCTCTAAATATAAAACTAGTACCAGTGGTAATTATGAAGAAAGAATTAAATTGCAGTGTACCACATATAGTGACCTTAATAGCTGCATACTTATTGACTACATATAATTTTTATAGCAGATCTCTTTTAATTTATGAGAGAATATAGCGATTGTAATTAGATATTTTATTTTACTGCATGAGATCACATAAGAGAAGTGCTTTTGAAAAGCTGTCTAAATAATAAATCCCATTAAAGTGTGCATATTTACAAATTTAAAAAAATGTCTGGTATTTTAAGATTGTAGAATAGATATAAGTAAACTGATTAATGCACTAGCACAGCTATTTATTTTTATAACCATCTCTCATTTTGTGAAAAAAAGAAAGAAAATCAAAGATAAAAAATCACATAAAAGGCTGAGTCCTGGTGTCATAAGTGGTTGAGTGTGGGCCCACGGGCTTAGCGGTTCAAATCCAGCAACAGCTCTCAGGAGCAGCGCTGGGTAGCTCCCACGACTACCAGAGGGCAGGGATGCCAAAAAAACAAAAACAAAAAAACAAAACAAAAAAATCACATAAAATGTGGTATAATTTATTTATCTTAAAAATTAGGGCTCTAAAATAATATCTGTATGAGTTTAGATTGGAACTAATTGCTAATATAAAAAGTGGTCTCTAAGTCTCTATAAATATATATAGCACATTGTTTTATGCTCTCTTGATACTTTACAATATAAAGATTGATTGATTGATATGAAATAACATTCTTATTAAGATATCTCATTTTAATTTAAAATACTTATGTATAAGATCTCAATATCTACTCAACCCCATTATAACCAGTTTCTTATTTGTATGATAGTAATCAATGCATTCAAATTTTAGAGTAAACACACATTAATTTTTCTGAGTATTTTTCATTCAATTGAAACAATTCTGAGATAAGATTTATGAGCTTTCTAGAATGATAGTTTCCATTATGGAAAAATTATAGCTAATCATCTTATATATCAATTTTTGAAATAACATTTAATGTGCTCTCTTCTTAAAAATGTGCCTCTTATTTAAAAAATGCACAGCCTTCTTCATTTTGTGAAACTTTCCAGCTCTTTGGTATATGGACTTGTTTTCTAGATGGCGGTTTTATTTCATTCTACATGAAACAAGATGTGCTTCAAGTGATGGGTACTGTTCTATAGCTGCAAAACCTAAGATCTAAGTCTGAGAGGTGATGCTACCAACATAAAAAGCAGTATGAATATTTATCCAAATTCATATGTCTAACATTGCAATAATTTCAACATTTAAAATATTTCAGCCCATTGCAGTCATTTGACAACCGCACTTCCATGTCATTCTTTTCATATGAAGCAGTTATTTCACAGCAGTTCTTTTTAGCACAACCTCCTCTGAGCACTAAGAACTTCTGATAACAGCGGATTTTTTTAAGTCTATATAAAGACATCGCCCTAGAAAGAAATTAACTACACTACCAGTAGCAATGGAACAATGCCCGGATAATTAGGCCACAAGAGGAACAGTTGGCCACGATGGCATGTGGTTGAAGTAGACAAAGATAAAAAGATGGCCTCAAATCTTTGAACTCAGGGCATGTTGATGCTATGTTCTCTTTTAAGGCAGCTTAAGTTATTGTTCTCATAAATTTAATAGAAAATGTGAGCATGTGATAAAGATTTGCAAAAGCACTTCTTTACCTTAACCCTGTAAAATGTGATAAGTATAACATAGCAGGAAAAATTGTGATGATAAAACATTGGAAAGAATTAATTGCTTGATATCTTTGCTTTATCTCACATCTGATAGCTCTTGGATTTGTAGTATGTGGGCCTTGAATATATCTTACAGTGAGAGTATTCACAATTGTCTGTATTATATATCCATTGCTTAAAGACTTCTCCCATAACAATATTAACCTCTTATATATAAGTGATCACAAACTGCAAGCATTATGTGGAGCATCATTACAATACAAAATAATTGTATGAGAAAAACAAATGTACTGCCTTTTCATGTGTCATTGATAGTCACAATCAAATGTTAACAGATTGAACAGTATTTAGAAAGTCACAGACTATAATGATGTCTAAACTATAAGAAATCTTGATTGTATAGTGGAAAAAGTGCTATACTACTCCAAAGTTCAGAGGTTTGAACCTACCAGCTTCTCCAAATGGGGAAAGATGGAGCTATTTGATCCTCATGAGAGGGAAGAAACTTGGTGGCAGTGGGTTTGGCTTCAAAGGAAGGATATCTCCTTGTCAGTACCAAGGGAAGGTCCTTGTTTCCTAGTTTCCTAGAGATCTATGTATTTTGGCATCAATCTTTCTCTTGACCTCCAAAGGAGGTTATTTTGAATTTGACATCTTTACACCTCAAAGCAGATCGAGGCACCTTATACAAACCTTGCAGAAATACTGCCTCATGTTATGCAGAACATAGCAGAGCTAGTTCATTCTTAGTAGATTATAACCATGAGGACAGAAGTGAGAATTTGCATTTCTTTTAGGGTATGTTGGACTGCTCTTCACAAGGTCAGTGCTATGAAACCCCCAGGTGTTCCAGGGGAGAAAGATAAAGTTTCCTACTCTCCTCGAGTGACAATCTTCAGAAACCCACAGGGGCAGTTCTACCCTGATGACCATGTGTCGGAATCAATTCTATAGCAATGAAGTTTTTGATTTGTAATCCACTCCCTCCCTAAGTCACTCACTGACTCAGTGGCCCGCAGTGACCCGATAGAACAGATTAGAACTGATCCTGTGACTTTCTGACATCATGATTCTTTACAGGAGTAGAAGTCTGCTCATTTCAACTTGCAGACTCTGTGGTAACAGCCCAATTGTAATCAATTACACCACCAGAGCTGATTTGATTCCAGTGAAGGAATTTTCAAGTTTAAATCATGGTTTCATGGGTATAGAACAGAGAGGAGAATGCAAAGTATAGTATTTATCCCATGCATTAAATCTTTTCTTCCCAATGGTTTTATCGGGGGCTCTAACAACTTTTATAACATACAGTACATCATTTGTATCAAGGATATTTGTATACATGATGCCATTTCCATTTCCAAGTGTTTTCTACTTGAGCCCTTGGTATAAGCTCCTCCTTCCCCCTCCTTTTTTTAAATAAATCACTTTATTGGGGGCTCATACAATTCCTATCATGATCCATACATGCATTAATTGTCTGGAGGCCATATTTGCACACTTGTTGTCATCATCACTGTCAAAACATCCTCCTTCCACCTAGGCCCCCAGTACCAGCTCCCCATAGTTCCCTTCCTGCCCCCCACATGAATCCTTAATAATTTACAAATTGTTATTACCTTTTCATATCATACACTGTCCAATGTATCCCTTCACTCACTTCCCTGTTGTCCATACCCCAGAGAGGAGGTTATATGTAGATACCTGAAATTGGTTCTCCCTTTCTATTCCACCATCTCTCCACCCTCCCAGTATCACCACTCCCACCACTAGTCCTGAGAGATCATCTAGATTAAATTTCCCATGTTTCTGACTCCAGTGTACATTCCCTGGTCTATGTGGATTTGTCTGATAGAATTGGGATCATGATAGTGAGTGGGAAGAAACATTTGAGAACCAGAGGAAAGTTTCATATTTCATAGTTACTATACTCTATCTTGACTGGCTCATCTCCTTGCAGCAACCCCTCTGTAAGAGGATGTTGATTCACTTACTGATTGACTTTGGGTTCCCAATCTGCACTCCCCCTCATTTATAATGTTATAATTTTTAATTGTTTTATGCCTGATACCAGATCCCTTTGTCACCTCATGGTCTCACAGGCTTGTGTACTTCTTCCATGTGGGCTTCTTTGTTTCTGAGCTGGATGGCCGCTTGTTTACTTTCGTTTTTAAGACCCCAGATCCTATGTCTTTTAATAGTTGGGCCCCATAAGCTTTCTTCACCACATTTGCTTATGCACACATTTTTTTTTCAGTGATTGTGCCAGGAAGGTGCACATGATGGAATGCCAATTTAATAGAACAAAATGCTCTTGCACTGAGGAAGTACTTGACTGTAGATCTAATGTCCATCTGCTGTCCTAATACTAACCCTATAAGTATATGCATGTTGATCCATTTCCCCATCATCATATATAAATATATACACCTATGTACATACCTATATCTAAAGCTCTATAAATGCCCTTTACTCTCCTTTTGTTCCTGTATTTCCTTACACTTCCTCCCGTCCCACTATCCTCCTCAACCTCTATTTGAGTTTCAGTATTTTCTGTTACATTACAATTGATCAATCCCTAACGGACCCCTCACATACACCTTGTTACTGATTTTGAGTCACTTATTATTCCCTTATCCCTGGGCTGATCAACACCACCTCCTTTCCCCCTCCTCTTCTTCTCCCATGTCCCCTGCCCCCAGAACCATCAGTCCCACATTTTCACCTACAGAATGTACATCCAGCCTATTTTAACTAGATAGACCAGCAGAGAAAACAATATGTCCAAAAAAAAAAGGCATCCTAAGATGAAGTAACCCAAGAAAATAGAACAATGATAGCATCAACAGCAAAAAAACCCCGTCATATATATTTATATACATACATACATATATACACAATATAGAAACATATAAATATTTTAAAGTCTGTTCCTTGACCTCCAGGAGTGTTCACTGGTTGAGTCATATGGGGTGCCACACCCTTGCCCCAAAGTATATCCTTGGCACTCCATCTGGAACTCCATGCTCTATTGTGCACCCTGTTTTTTGCCATGGTGTGGTTGGGCCAGACAGGGTATAATCTCAATCTCATTTCTCTATCGGTGGCCCCGAAAGGCCTTGGGTCAGCGAGTGTAGAATTATTTCATAGTGGGGCCAGCCTTATGATCCTCTCTCTGCATTGGCTGTTCTGAGTGGGGATATCGTGCTGAAGGCTCGGTGGGCCAGGATGTACTTCATTCTATTTCCCTCCCCCTTCATTTGTTCTCATGTGCTCTGCTTGGGCATATGTCACTCTTCATACTGCAGCTTCAGTGCTGACCTCCATGACAAACTCCTCTGGGGGAGAGGCGGCTGCCCCTGTAGTTGCGGTTGGGGTTGTGCTCTCAGACCCCTCCACTGGCTCTCCGCTCCATTGTGTCCTGCTGCATTCACATCCAGGGACACTGGATTTAAGTTTGGTCCCTCTTATCCTGTGGAGATACAAAAAATACACTTGTCTTGGGTGGGTTAGTACCCCATTTCCTCTCTGTCCATCACCGTCTGACCATCCCCCGCCACCCCCCCCCTAGTTGGCTACCATATGTACTCCTGGGTTTGGTCTGGCTTCTGCTGTACTACCTGGCCCATCCCCCAAGATTTTCTGTATACTGCTACTTTTTCCCAATGCCCCTTTTACATGCATTAAATC
This sequence comes from Nesogale talazaci, assembly GCA_004026705.1. NCBI lineage: Eukaryota > Metazoa > Chordata > Mammalia > Afrosoricida > Tenrecidae > Nesogale > Nesogale talazaci. The sequence goes on from PVJH01004965.1 coordinate 19,322, forward strand.
TTATTAACTTTCATTGATGCTTTCCTTAGAATTACAAATTTATCAGGCCTTGTGCAAAATTAGAATTAAATGAAGAAAGTCTAACACAAATTATGAAACTATTGAATTTTTAATTATCCAAAGGTAATACATTATAGCAAATGAAGTGCTTTCTTAAAGTGCTCACAATTCTAAATTTAATAGGGAAAGAACCATAAGGAGAATGACAAAGCAATATCTCTCTAGTTAAATATAGCTTTCATTCTATTATCAATTATTTAGGCATATGTTTTATTATAAACATATAAATATACACATCTCCATAAAATCTACTCGTTTCTCAATGACAAAGTCCACATTACTCATGCAAACATATTTATGATAGTTTTTACATTTTTAAACACATGTCCCATGAATCCTTTTGATGATCACCAGAATTTATCTGCTTTCTTTTGAAGAGTAGGCTTATGCCTTAGATACCTATCATTTATTGTGAGATATGACTTACTGACTGTCAAAGTCTGAGTAACATAGACCAACTTTTTTCACTTCACTTCTTTTTCTTTGTTTTGTTTTTGGGGCATCACTGCCTTCTGGTGGTGGGAGTAGGAGGCCCAGCCTTCCTCCTGGATTTGAACCTCCAACCCAGTGGGCCGCAGTCCCGCGTAACAACCACTATGGCACTGGGGCTCAGCCTCGCTTCACTTCTGATTAAAAATTATTTAAAGTCTGTTTGGCAGGTAGAAGTCTAATATGAATATTGCACATTAAAAACATGTTTTTCAAACTATATGAAAATTAATATCTTGCATTCATATATTTTCTGAATTATTGTCATTGATCTATAAATTGGAAAATTATTCTCAGCATTTACAGAAAGCCATTAGTGAACATTTTCCATCTGAAAATCCATTCCCCAGAGTAAAAGCTAACTCAGGGCTTTCCATAGATGTTTCTATGAAAACTGACTTTCTCTCATGGAGTGGCTGGTGGATTTGAACTGCCATTCTTTTTGTGTATGCCAAGCACATAGCCACTTCACTACCAGGTCCGCTACTGTCAATTATTTTCACGTTGATTCATCTTTTAGTCTAATTTGAAAATGCTTACTTTTTTGCTATGTTGCTCTATCTAAATTCCTTTTAAATATACTGATAATCTAGAAAGGAGAAGTTCATGATGAGAATGCAAATGATACCTTCCTTTGGTTGAGAATTCTCCTTCCACACAGACGCAGAGACACATGCACATACCTATTAGATATATTATTCTCAGTGTGATCACTATGCTAGTGTGCCATAGAGCAAAATGTATCCGAAAGTGAATCATGATGCTCTTGTCATAGTGGATCATTAGCAAAAATTAAACTCTCATTTGAAGTGTTATTTGCCGGTGGCATCAAGCTCTGAAATTTCCGTGCTATCAAGTGCATCGTTCCTATGACATTTTGCCACAAATACTTCATAATGTACTAAAAATAGTTTCCATCTGATGAAAATTTAAGATTCATCAGTGGAGCAAATCATCACTCCAGATTATTACAAGACTGTGATCCATAAAGGAGCATGTTTCTGGCCCGACTGAATACATATGAGTCAGTACTAATGAGTACCGCTGGCTGGTTCTTCACGGCTGATAGCTGTTCTGATGGCCCAGGGAGACTCCTTCTTTGAAGTGTTGCCTGCAAATCTTTTTGTTGTTGTTTTGTTTTTCTTATTTCACATATAATCCTTGAACACATGACAAACTGATGACATTTAAGTGAAGTAATTACTTTTATTTTTAACTACTGAAATATTGTATGATGGTTTCCAATTTTCCATGTTGTTTTGGACATAGATTTGAATCCATCCTGTAACTCACTTCCTAATATATAACAAGTTATTTGATGACACAGACTCTGTTCTCCCTAACATGTGCATTACATTTTAACCCTATGTCTTCAGTTAAAATGACACTTGGGAATGTGTTATTTATCTTATGTGAAGGAGGCACAACTAATGTAAGGAATCTCTTTAGATTTGCAACTCTCTTTCATGAAGTCCACTCTACCTCATCACAGCCCTTCAGGACAAAGTAAAACTGCCTCTGTGTGTTCCCATGCTTGTGACTCTTTAGGCTAGGAGAAAACTGCACCCTTATTTGGAAAACCAGCTGATTGTGTAGAATCGCAGTGGCAGAGAGCTTAGGAGTTCGACTGCAAATCACAAAGGCAGCAGTTTGAAAGGACTAGCCATTTCATGGGACCAAGATGAGAGTTCCTACTCTGTTAAGGAATTATAGTCTCCGAGTCCACAGAGCAATTATTACCTGTCTTAAGGGGTCGCTCTGAGATGGAATTAGAAGCAGTGAGTAGGGTCTCCTTTCTAGATGCAGCAGAGATTAAGCAAGAAGGAGTCCTGATGGCACAGTGAGTGACGCACTGGACTGCTAAGCAAAGGGGCAGTGGTTTGGATCCACAGCTCTTCAGAAAGAGAAGGTGAGCTTTTCTAGCTTGCAAAGATATACAGCTTAAAAACCCATGGATAACATTCGAGTTTGTCTTCTTGGGTGCCTATGAAGCAGAATGGGACCGGTAATCAGGAGTTTAGATTTTGGTTAAACAAGAAAGCAAAAAAAAAAAAAATAGGAAGAGGGGCTGAGAGATACCAAGCCACTTAAAGCTTGTCCAGAGGCAGAAACTAAGGTGACACAAGAGTGCCCTCTCACTATGCACCTGGACTTCTATACTTTTAGATAGTGAGAAAACACATTTCTTATTGAAATCACCAAGTTATGGTGTTTCTGTTTCTTAATTTCAGCATAAGTTACCTAAGACAATCTGCTTCAAAGGAAGTATTTTGCTTACTTAATTCTCTTCCATGTACAAATGTACCTGATAGCAGGGTTTTGTGACTCGCTGTGTTTATTATAAGGTCCTACAGAAGATGATGCTGGAACAACACTGAGTTTGATGGATCAAGGAACATATATGGTTATGCATTGCCTAGTGTCCATAATATGTTCTTTGCACGGCATTGTGTGATTTGTACATTGTACAAATATCTCTCTTGAGATATAAAGAAGATTGTGAACACAGTATAACTTCTTTGACACGACATTAAGGACTTAAACGTGAAATCCAATCAAGGCAACCAAGTTGATTCTGAATCATAGAAACTCTGTAGACAGAGTAGCAGTGCCCCTGGGGGTTTCTGACGCTGTCAATCTTTATGGGATTAGAACATCTCTTTTCTCTTGTGGCACAGCTTCTGGATCCTGCTGAGCTTGAAGTGAGTGCACTAAGCCATCAGCACTCCTTAGGACAGTTCAAAAGGGTACCAAGGAGATCCACACTTAATTCTGGTTCAAGCACCTGGATAGGTTTTGGAGTGTAAAACATGCTTTGTCGACAGTGTTATCATCATCAGTAGCAGCTGCCTAAGCGGTGTCCCAATGAATCTCAGCTATGCCTTTCTTCGTTCAATTTTCAGAATTCTCATAACAACATTCCTGCCCACAATACTCTCTAGTTGTCAGGTGGGTTTGATCAGTCTTTCCAAGGTTCAAGCAAGCAAGCAAACAAACCTACAAACCACAGGGACCATCATGGGCATTATTGGGAAAGTTCAAACTCAAAACCCCTTGTCATCAAGTCAATTTCAACTCATAACAGGTTCCTTTTCAGGTTGAGATGTTTCGAGGATAGAATGAAAAAAAGCGTGGATAATATTGTGGTGCTTGTCTCTTTCTGAAATTAGAGACTATGATGTAGACAATGCTTACTATTATGAATGGATTATTCCCTTTGTGGTTTTGCACGTACTTCTTATGCTATCCTCACTTTACAGGAAAGAAAACGTCACCATGTGCTCACATCCATAGCATCGTGGTTGGTTTGGGGTGTCATCGAGATAGGTTCTAGCACACAGCAACCCTCCCTCATACTATCTTTCAGCTGTTCTTAGGCTTGAGCCATTGTTTCAGCAATGATGTCAATCCATTTTGTCAAGAATATGTTTTCTCTTCCCTGATCCTTTATTTCACCAAGCATGCTGTCCTTCTCCAAGGACGGGTCTTTCCTGAAAACATGTCCAAAATACATGAGAGGAAATCTTTCCATCCTCGCCTCAAAGGAGCCTCCCGAGTGTACTTCTTCCAAGACCAATTTGTTTGTTGTTTTCTCAGTCCAGGGAGGTTTCAATAACCTTCCCCAGAACCATAATTCAAATTCATCCAATTTTCTTTAGTCTTCTTCATTTAATTTTTAACTTTCACATGTACACAATGTAATTGAAAATACCATAGCCTGGTCAGGCACATCTTAAGCCTTTTATTGTCTAAATCAGTGGTATGAAAGGAAAAACAGACCATTAAAACAGTGTTGCAGCTTTGGCTATTGGACAACTTCTGACTCTGTGGCAAAATCACCGAGTTGCCTTTTGTGCTCATAATTAGAATGCGATGTGCAGTTTTTCATAGTCTAGTTCTGGATATTTCAGAACCAGACTACCTGTCATCAAGTCATTTCCAACTTATTGTGACTCTGTAGGAAAGGGTAGACCTGCCTCTCTGGGTTTCAGAGAATAAAATTATCTATGACAGTGGTCCCCAACCTTCCTAATGTCATGACCCTTTCATACAGTTCCTCTTGCTGAGCCCCAGTGAGGTAGTGGTTGTGCGCGGGACTGTGGCCCACTGGGATGGAGGTTCAATTCCAGCAGCAGCACCACAGAAGCAAAGGCTGGGCCTCCTACCACCACCACCACCAGAGGGCAGTGATACCCCCCAAAAATAACTGAAAAAATACAGTTCCTCCTGTTTTGGTGACACCCAAGCCATAAAATTATTTTCATTGCTCCTTCATATCTATAATTTTGCTACGGTTATGAATGAGGCAACTCCTATGAAAGAGTTGTTTGCCCTCAAAGGAGTTGTGACCCACAGGTTAAGGACCACTGCTCTATGACAATAGAGAGCCCTATCTTGTCCCCAGGAGCAACTAGTAGATTTGAACTGTTAATCTTGTGTATGGAAAGCTAGAAAGTAACACTATGCTACCAAGATTAAAACTGGGATATTCCTCTCATCTATAACCTTATTAATCTACTTGCAAGTTTTTTTTTATGATCTACTTACCTATTGTACAATTCTTGCTCCCTAGAAAACAGCAGTTTTAACAACTTTAGATACAGGCTAACGTGATCAGTTCTTGCTTTAGAAATAATCAGAAAAATGGATCACACAATGTGAATAACAATATGTTTGGAATGATAGTTAGTACCTCCATGACCTGTGATAAGAGTTGGCAGACAACTAAAGCAATCTAATATAGGCAGACTGCTGATGGTTCAAACCAGTCAGGACTGGCAGTCCCAGTGATAACATCAGGGGAAAAAAGCAAAAAACATGACAAATCAAGCTATTCCTGCAAACAGAAGGAAAACTTTATGAATGGTTGATGAAATAGGAAAGATGTAAACCAGCAGAAAACATGTAACAAATCCCAGAAATAAATGGTAATGGTCATGAGTATTTCTTATATATGAATAATACATGTGCTGTTTTGCACAGCTATCAAGTTTGCTGCACATCCAAGAGAATGGACCATTTGCGTTTCTGCACCATTCATCATCACGTGTGCTTGAGCTTTTTGTGATTTCACTTGGTTTTGCTTGACTGATTTTTAAGTAGACCCTCAGGCCTTTGATGCTGTACAATATTCTCTTGGAAACTACCCTGAAATCTGTTCAGAATGATAACCATAAACAAGCTTCTACTGACAGATGGCAGTGGCTATAAATAAGGTAAATTGGCCAGCAATCAAATCCTGTTCTTCACATGGAAGTTGAGCAGAATCAACTATGTGCCATCCCTATCCCCAAAATAATATATGTAAGCAAACCTTAATTAGTTTTTTCTCCTCCTAAAACCATCACATCTAACATAAGGTGTGGGATATACTCTTAACTCTTATCCTTATTAAAATTATGGACTATCACAGGACTGTGTAACTCTTCTAATAGACCATCCACTGAACATGAAAAAAAAAACATTACAAATGAAACCTCCTATGTTTTCTCAGTGAGAATAACATCTATTTTCTTTTAAAAGTGTTGCAAGCTTCATTTTAGGCATAAGCATGATTTTACCATTACCTTCAATTACAGTTAGATATATCTTAATATAAGACTCAGTTAATCATGAGTGAGCTGGCGTGGATTTGTACGTTGTCATTATGTCTACAATACCCGTATTTGTCTGGCAGTAGTTTTTCACTCAGCCAATGAGTTGGTGCTGACATAATTTAGCATTGGCTATGAAAGCAATTTGCCATAGGTTTCATAGGCTAGAGAAGTAAAACTTAATAGTACTAAGCCATGGCTTCATCATGTGCTTGTCTTGTGCTTAATCGATTATATATAGAAATGGGAAATGGTTAACCTGTACATCCTGAAACCTGACAAGACCTTAACTTTTCTAATTCCGTGAGAAAATTTCCATGCAACTTAAGCACTTACTTTATTTGAACTGCATTCTTATTTGGGCCATTTGACTAGTTATAGACTTATGTTCCACTTTGCACCCATGATTTCAGTCATTCTTGGATGATCCAATTCATCCTTTTTCTACCTACCTCACATTCAGCTTTCCTAAATGACTGACAGCCTAACTGATTCAAAACAATATTAGGCCCACCACAAGACAAAGGTAATAGACAACTGTAGACTTCTTCCCCAGATGCAATTTGCTTTCTGTTGACAAATTTCCTCATCCCTTAACTATGTCTTTTTGGAACATAGTCCACAACTTTCCACATAATTATATATAATATAAGGCAAATAACAAATATCTCATTGGGCACACAGAGATTTACTTGCTTTTACATAGATGAAATGCTTTAATATCTAACAGTCAAACTCCACCTTCCTTCTTATTGATTTTCTTTAAATATCAGAGTACAATTCATCAATAATAGAGTCCCTTCTCCTTTTATATTGGAGCATGAATCTTGACCAACTATTAACTAGCTTTAAAGTTTGGAGACTCCTCTGTATGGAATTGGTTTAGGGTGGCATATATGATTGTATTATATTGTATGGAGAACTTCTTTGTGTGATTTCTGGAATATAATTTTCCAAGATAACAATTGGGAGAAAGAAGAGGGAACAAATTGTCAAGGAATTTTTCAATTGAGTTGTAACACATCATGATGCCTCAATCTTCATCACTCTTTTGTTTGAGGATGAGTAAAGAAGCTTGAATATAAAAAAAATAGACCGCTACATAGAAGACACAAAGCACTCTACATCTTTATAATAATTTTGAACATCTCATCTACTTTATTCCTATCTATAATTATTCTAGAAATCTGGCTAAGTACTCAAATCTATTTTTAAATATTAAATTAAGCATTAGACCAGAAATCTGGTTAAATATATACATTGTTTGTGGTAGTCACATAATTTCACGTAAACTTGATAGACTATAGGGGTGAGGTCTAGCCTATCAATCAGGTCATGGCCAGATTGATGCCTCCCTGTGGGTGTGGCCTTCCAGGAAGTTTCTGGAAATTTTCCTCTCTTCCTGCCTGGAAGGACAATACACCTTCCCTCTGCTTCACATTCCTGTCTACTAGCCACATGGAATCAAGCTGAGGGCAGCCAGAGACCTGGAGATACTTCCACCACCACTGAATCTACAGGACTCTAAAACAAGTGGCCTGTGATCTTCCTCCAATCAGCGTCAGTGCATGAGGTGCATGAGTCTGAAGAGGAATTCATATGCTAATAATGAACTTCTGGACTTGATCTGGACTGTCCTGGGATGTTTTATTGATGCATAATTATTTCCTTACATAAAGTTCTCTCCTACGTATATATGGTCTAGTCAACCAGGACTAACACACTGTTGAAGAAATATATTAATTACTAATTATGTTAAACAATTGTTACATTAAAAAAAAAAACACCACGAGATAGTTTCGGTTTCATAATGATTATTTCAGGATAATATTTTCAGAAGTTCATCCAGTCACACTGACTCCAGAAAATTGAATAACACGTTGGCAACAGAAGCTTGAAGGATGAAGTAAGAAGCTCAAGAGGCAGTGAATTTGTGTTAGTGTTGAGGAGCCATTTAGAAGAGTGATAACGGTTTCACATCCTGAAGAATATAATCCATATGATTGAATTCTACATAGAGGACTTTTTCAGTGGTTTCATACTCCGCTGCGCTTATCACAACAACATAAAAAATTACGTTTCATTGGAGTTACGTTTACTTGGGTATGCTGTTGCCAGGATTTTGCAACATCAATATAAATAGGTAATTATAAACATGATTGCTAAGATTGTGTGCCAATGTACCTAAGCCATGATTATCAATGTTTTGGCTGCAATGATGTGTTCATTCCAATAATGAGAGCTAATATAATGTAATTATTTATTGATGAGGTCTGGTATGAACCACCAAAGGGACTTTCCTTGGGGTGGGATGGGAGGGGGGTAGGCATGTTTCCAGTATAAGTGGATGTTCTGGTGAAGTAGTTTTCTCTGTGCTCGATCTGAAATTCTTGATTCAGTGGTCTTCCCTATGCTCTGCAGTCCTGAGTGTCATCACGGTTTATCATATAACTTGTCCAGAGTGAGTTCATTTGCCTAGATAAGCAGCAGCCCACTCTTTGAACTTCCAATTAAGTTTTATCAGGCTCTACTGTTATAAAAGTCAGGAGATGACACAGCCTCACAATACATATATATATATGTATATATATATATATAATAACATATAAGCTACACTGGTTTTACTTCTTTAGAGAGCACAGATTAATAAATTTAAAAAGTAATACATAATTTTATTCATAGCTGCTGTTTGTAAAATGTATGTGATTTAGCAAATATACAGTTTCCCCTGCCAACATTTCAATTATAATAAACTTAGAATATACATATTTGTGTGTGCTTCTGCATATGTGTGGGTGTATACTTACACATCAGGGGGAGTTAAAATATCACTATAAAATCATATAAAGTAAAACATCATATAAAGCTTTATGAGAAAAAATATCAACAAATGAAAATATTTTTTCTTGATACATCACCCCATAGCTCTATATAGTTCTGAAAGGTGAGGGTCCATCTCTCTAACTCTTTCCTATCGATTTCTGTGCTCTTCATTTTACATTACATCAAAATGGAAGTTCTGAAATCCTTCAGGGACTAAAACTGCACTTTAAAATATGGTCTTTAGTTTGGGAGCACAAGAGAACCAAGGGTACAAGAAACACATGGGAGGTAATGCAATTCTATTAGGCCATTCCCTTCTACCCTTGAAGAATAAGCACAGGTATTGTCATTCCAGAAAAAAAAATGCCCTGCATAAAGTGCCTGACATTTATAACAGCAATTCCATTTTTAGTTTCCTTCTGAAGAAATCCTGTAGTTTTCATAAAAACTTTGAGTAAATAAAATTCCAATAAACAGCTGCTATAACCTCCAGAGACTGATCTGCCTTGAAATAATCCGTTCCCTCTGATCCCCAAGGAAGCCCTTCATTTCTTTGATCCTTCCTCTCAGTGTCATATTGGTAGGTGCAACACTGCCCAATTTGCTCAATAAGAAAGTTTTTACTAGTTTCAATCTTGCTTAAAAAAACTGAAGGAGCCATCAGTTATTTGAGCTGTCCACATGCAACATTTTGGGCCACTTATCAGGTGATTGGATAGCTCAGATCAAGTAGTCCGCTGAAAATTGAAAGTGTCTGCCTAGAGGAGCGTGCATCTTCAGTCCTTACCACATCAAAGCACATTCTATATCATCTTTTCCTACTGGGTCCTTTAGTCGCAGTTTCTTTATCCATCACAGAGTTATAGTCTTCCCCCTTCACTCATCTGAAGGCTTCTTGAACTTTCTACAAATGGAAAACCTAAGTTTTGTGCATGTGTCTCGGGGTGTGTAGCATAATTTCAGTAAACTTCTTTCAAAATTTCCATGATTTGAAGCTATGTTGTCCACTTGAGTCTAATTAAAAGGTTGATATCAAAACAGAAAACTATATCACAAAAGGTATACATATTTTTGAAGGTATGGCAATGAGACCAAACCAAGTTGATTGTGGTAACATGCCTGCTTCTTTTTCTTGCTGACATACTTAAACAGATCTGGTTGGGAGCAAGCCTGGGTAGGTATGAACGGGCATCCTAATAGCAATATTTTGACTTCCTAGTACATCCATTTTAAAGGATGTAAATACTACATCTATGTGTTTATGTATCTTGCTGTCTTTTAGCTACAACTTTCCATAAATTTGATATCAAAAACTTAAGACTTTAGATAAAGCAAGCTTTGTGTGTTAGGTTGGGTTCACCAGAGAAGTACAGACCAATGATGCTTGTAAATGTTCATCTATAGAAAGAGATTTATAGTAATAAATGGTTTACACAGTTGTAGAAATAAGTAAATCCAACCTGTTCAGTCAGATCTCTTCTGACTCATGTAGCTGTGGAAGCTGAGAAATAGGAACAGGATGACAGAGTGACAGGGGAGGGGAGGGGAGGAGTAAACGGAGGTAAAACACAGACAAGTGTCAGTCAGTCTAGTCCAGTTCAGGCTTCTCCTGACTCATGGAGCTGTGGAAGCTGTGGAAGAAGATGGTGGATGACGAAGCAGGAAGTAGATGTAAATGAATTTGAAGTTGGCAGAATGAAACCATGTCCCATAGTTTGCTGGGGGCTTCTGGGACTGACAGACAATGCAACAGAACATTGAGAAATCAGATGTGGATCCAGCTCTGGCAAGTGAAGAGTCAAAGGCTCAGTCTCTTTCATACAAAAGGCCATCAAGTCAATGCTGATGCACAGTGTGCCTTTGTGTTTGCCTGAGACTGTCACTGTGTGCAGGAGTAAAAAGCCCCTTCATTAGTGTTGTGGGTGGGACAGGGGCTACTGACTGTAGGCTTGGAATTTCAAATGCAGGAGCTGATCTGCTGGAGATAGAAGAAGCTCTCTGTTCTATAAGAAGATGGCCAGTCCTCTGATATACTCACAGCAACGGTTCAACAGGCAGTTGCGTAGTGGTAATTATTATTTATTATAACACCAAAATAGAGATCATGAGAGAGAGAAAAGAGCATTAGAAGTTACATATATATCATTTCATGGTACATGCTCATCTCCACCCTGCTAGATGCTCCACGTGTAGAGAGAGACAGGCAGCCTGGAGGGAGGCAGGCTGGAGCAAAGCAGGCTGGCCCCCTATTCTATGTCCCATACCTCGCCCCCTATCCTATGCCCATACCTATATACCCTCTGGAGCCAATCCACGCCCCTGATTACAGGCAAGGACATATGTCACAGGAGAGGGCTGTCTTAAGGGCTATAGGGTGATAAGGGGAGTGGTCTTAAGAATGTCTATGTGACTATGTGAAAAGGGGAGTGAAAAGACCAAACCTTAACTTGTGGAGGTAGATAAACATTTCTAGCAGGCTCTACAATTCTGCCCACAGGCTTCATGGGAAGCGAGCCATCATCCTAACAACAGGGGAGTTAGCTCATAGTTAGACAACACAAAGGCCTTAAGTAATTCGGAATTTCAGAGAAAATAGCTAACTTAACTTCCATAACAAATGTTGGTACAGAGTCTGCTTACTATTTGGAGCATTATAATTGTGGAAAAGTTCTGTCTTTGTCCGACACTGTACCTATAAAGATTTGAACTCCACTCAGTGTTAGTGGGTTCAGTTCATAATGCTATCAATACAGTCTTCGCTACAATTAATGATCCTTTTCTTACAATAAATGATTTCTTGGCATTGTTATTGCAGAAGTTAAGCAGCAAACTGTTTTGCCTTTATTGCTCAGTTAGCTGTGTGCTTGAAAAATCATACTGTTACTTCATTTTTTAGATGTCCATGCACAAATGTTTATTAAAATCTTTATTAGGAGGCAAATATGATGCTTGCCTGTTTCAGTTATGATTCCTTTTGTTTTGTTTCATCATCAATATTATCCTTCATTCTATTACAGAACCATATTAGTTATTTGATTAAGTATTAATAATAGAAAATTCACTTCAGGAAAAAGAAAGCATGGCTGAAATGGTTTAACTCAATTTGTTAGATCAGATCTGAGAGAAATGAAGGCACTTTCAGGCCTTTGTGATTAATTCAACTAATGAACTAGCAAATAGGGAGTTGATTCTTTTAAATTGGCAATCAACATTTATTTAACAAATTTTATCTAATATAATCCAGATATTATTTACAACTTGTAAACCTTATCATTAAAAACCTGAAAGCAACTTAATATGAATCTTGCCTGAAGGCATAGGAAAAGGATAAATATTAGCACTGTCTAAAACTTGCCTCATAGTATTCTGTTAGTTATGCATCTCAGAATTTCTTTGAATATTTAGCTGTATGCATTAACATACCTGTCCTTGATCAGATGATTTAGCTCTGTTTGTTATTCTTTACCACTGGAGCCACTCAAGTTATCTAAGCTAGGTGCTAATTATAAAATAATGAAAATCACTAAGAAAAACTGGCATGAGAATTTTCAAAAAAGTTTTAAATAGACCAGCCCCAAACAGGAAACAACAGAAATATCCATTAATAAGGAAATGGGCAAGCAAATTTTAGTACATTTCTACCACTGAAAACTGCCCAGCAATATAAAAAATTTCCTTGTCCACACATCAAAAAAAAAAAATCACAGTATGAAAGCAATGTAGGCAAAAAACACAAAAATAAAAGAAAAATCATGTAAGTTTCTATTTCTGTGTTAAAGCAAGAGAAGATCCCTGCTTCCTCCCACCCCCCAAAAATCACTAACAGTAAACTGTAGACAGCTCTTGCTTCGACAGAGAGAAACGCTTATGTAACTCCCTTTGGGTTGAGGGTAATATTTTATTTCTAGTCAGGAGACAATTACTAGATTTTGAATTCTAAAAAATAATGGAACTGAAATATTGAATCCAAATCTTTATTTATATAAATCCCTTCATATTTGTGAAAAATTCATGGAATGTGTCTGGTTTTCTGATTAAAGAAAACTTTAAGCCCTGATTACATCTAAATTGCAGGGAGTGTTCTATACTCTTGTAGACAAATATGTGATAAGATATCCTAGTTAAGCATTTATTATTAACATTAAAACTACACATCTACTGTACTAAATTTATTTGCACCGATAAGGTATATTTTTTGAGATTTAATTCACACAGCTTAAATTCTACCCATTTAAAATGTAGAATTAAAAATTACTTTAATAGCACTGCATAGTCATAATTGAGTCAAATTATTGATAATTTATATCACCCCAAGTGAATTTTTTCTCCCTAGTCAATTCTCACTTCTATAACAGCCTCCAGTCCCAAGGCAGTTACTAATCTGATAATCTGATTTCTATTTCTATGTTTGTTTCTGAATAATTTGCAAAACTGGAATCATACAGTATGCTTTTTGTCTAATAGTGTAATTTTTGTCTGACACTTAGTTGAGCACAATTTTGGAAACTCATCCACATTGTCCCACTCAATAGTAGTGTATTTTTTTTATTAATAGCAAGGCTTGCCACTTGATATGCCAATCACAGTTTTGAATTATTTGTATTGTATTATCTTTCTTTGTATTGTGAATAATACCGCTATGAAATAGCTGTGTCCAACTTTTGTATGACAGTAGATTTTCATTTTTTAGGGCTAGAAGACAGGTGAAATATCTGATTCTGTGGTAAATATATGTTTACTTGCTTCAAATCACTTTAAAATGTCTTAAAAGAGTTACAGCATTTTATGTTCTCAACAGTAAATAATCTATGTTTATTTTAAGTCTCATCAACACTCATGAATACCTTTGTCTTACTTTAGGTGGTATGTTTTTTACATATCCTACTTCCTCCTTGTGTTTTCCTTTCTTCCTCCTTTCTTAACCTTTTGAGTTTTGTTCTTATGTAAAAGTGACCTTTTTAACATATTTTTATTTTAAATGGTATTTTATTCCAATATAAGATACATTCACCTCCAGATCTGAAAGTTCTTGTTTTGGCAGATGATATTTATCTTCTTTATCAACTCTTCACACAGATTTATATAATTTGTTTTGTTTTTTAACTCCATCAGTTATATGCTGTATAGCTGAACAATGAAGTACAACATGTATTTCTGGATGTGTTAAACCATTATAGTGTTTTCATTTTGAGCGCATTTAATTTTTGGAGAAAACCATAATGCTGTCATGATTGTACCAGTCCTCCAATATTTTAGTATACAAATTAATACCATGCCTCTATGATTTTCCCTTTCACATAACTTAAGTAGATGTATAGAAGTCAGTTGCTTGCTTCTGAGTTGATGGAAAATCGAGGACCCTATAGTTAGTGGTACTAAATCTACACTTTGCAGTCTGATGCATAGCAGACTAGGGACTTAGGATGAGAGATTTCCACGGGATTCAAAATTTATTTATTAGTTACATTAAGCACAGTGCATGTTTTCCTCATCTGTCCTTTTCCCATTTCCATTTAACTGTTTTTATAATGGTTTCCACTTATATAATTTTTCCAAAGAACTATAACTGAGAGAAAAAATTACATTGTTAGTATAGAACACAAAATGCTGCTAATATGAAGTATTACTTTAGATACAATCATCAAGAAAATTAGAGAAATCCATTTTTCAATCACCTCTGACTCAGTCCTCTAGTTTCATAAAACAGCAAAGACTATATGACTATCTATCTATATTTTAGGAGCAGGGTTCCTAATAGTGCCAACCCTTAGAAGTTTAACTATCACATACATGTTTTTGGATATACTTTCTGTATTCCTGTTTCTACTTTTTTAAAAAAATTATTCTCTCTTCCTTCAGTTTGGGGCTTACAGATATGTGTTGTAGACTATGTAGTTTCAGTATTACACCTCATTGCATGTCAACTCACCTGGTGAAAGATTATTTGATATGTGAAACTCTAAATAGATAAATCTTTCAAAAATAGTAATATGAGTAATGATTCTCTGAGGGCACAGGAAAGTCAAGGTGGCAAGAGGGAACTGATAGCCATAATGACTATATAATCTTACTCATGGGGATGAATGACAGTGTTATAGATGTAGAGACACATTGCATAGTGTAAGCTATGGAGAAGAAGCATAACATATAATATAATATTAAGGATTCCGGGAGGGTAGGGTGGAGAAGAGAGGAGCTATACAGGAGCTTATATCAGAAAATTATCAAGTTATCAAAAAGTTTTCAGGAAGAAAGAAAATGTTTTAAAACTGATGGTGGCATCAATTGCACAATTATACTGGATCTAACTGAATTATGGATTGTTATAATATTTTTAAGAGCTCCCAATAAAATAATTTAAAGAAATAATCGAGGTATAAAAGACTTGAGTTTTTATTTACTTGAAAAGTATCCAGTTCATATTCTTTAGCTAGCTATAATATATGTACACACATGGAGAAAATATTCTAAAAAAATTGTGTATTTGTTGTTTTCAATTTATATAACTATGAACAGAGCTTCTATGAGTCACTTCATAAATTCACGTGAAGATTTTCTATGAGAATAGAAAACAGCTCCTATGGGTCAATGTCCAAAATCACTATGATAGCTGAATGATATGTTAAGACCATATGTGTTGTTGATGATGATATTGTTAGCTGCTATCAATTCTGTCCCAATCTAAAGGGACTCTGTGCACCATAAAACAAAGCACTGCACGATCCTGCCTTATCCTCCCAATGAGTCCTAACTCTTTTGTGCTGCCCCTCCATTTTACTACACATCATGTGCTCCTCCTGGGAATGGCCAAAGTATATATGACTAAATCTTAGCATCCTGGTCTCTATGGAGCACTCCAGCTTTACTTCCAATACAGCTTAGTTTGTTCTTTTAGATGCCATGGTACATTCAGTATTCTCTTCCAATTCCGCAATTCAAATGCATCTATTCTTCCATGGTCCTTCTTACTCAGTATCTAACTTTCACATGCATATGATACAATGGAGAACCCAAGACTTGGTTCAGGTGCACCTCAGTCCTCAAAGTAACATTCTCATTCTTCAATATTCTAAAAAGGTCTTTTGCAGCAGATTTACTATTTGCAATGTGTCTTCATCATTTATTGACTGCTCTTTTTAAGAGCATTAATTGTGGATCCAAGTAAAATAAAATCCTTAACAACTTCAACCTTGTGTGCATTTATTGTGATGTTACAAATTTGTCCAGTTATGGGTATTTTAGTCTTCTTTACATTGTAAACCATTCTGAAGACTAGATCCTGGTTATTCTACAGCAAGTGCTTCAGTTCCTCCTCACTTTCACCAAGCATGGTTGTGACATCTGTATACCACAGGTATATTTCAATTCCTTTAATTCTGATGCCACACTTTTTGTTATAGAAGCCAGCTTCTCTGGTGATTTGCTCATTCTATAGATGGAACAAGTATGGTGAGAGGATATAACTCCAGTGCACACCTTTCTTAATTTAAGCCATGAATTATTTCTGTTCATACTACTGCCTCTTGATCCATGTACAAGTTCTGAATGAGCACAGTGTAGTGTACTGGAATTCCAATTCTCCTTAATGTTATGTTTATTGTGGTCCACACAGTAGAATGCCTTTCCAGTCTGTGAAACCAGTAATCATCTTTCTGGTCTTCTCTGCTTTGAAGAAGGATCTATCTGAAATCAGCAGCAGTAGCCCTTGTTACATGTCCTCTCCATATCTGGCCTGAACTTCTGGTAGTTTCTTGTCAATTTACTGCTGCAACATTTGTTGGACAATTTTAAGAAACATTTTACTTGTGTTATATCAGTGGTATTCTATAGTTTGATCATTCTCTTGGGTCACCTCTCTTTTGAATGGGCACAGACATGGATCTCTCTGGTTCAGTTGCCCATGTTTAGCCTTATGAATAATTGCCAGGATGTCTTTGCATTAGAGTTCAATGCATTAGAGTTCAAGTTGCCCCACATCCACTCCAGAGCTTGCACTTAGTTCTTTTATCAATTATTTCTCTTTCTCTCCTTTCTCTCTCTCTCTCTCTCTCTCTCTCTCTCTCTCTCTCTCTCTCTCACTTCCCCTTTCTTTCTCTCTCTAGTCACCTGTCTACTCATTTTGCAAGATGGTTGGTCCAACACAATCTATTCTTCCTCACTTTAAATTGAACATTACTTTAAAATTTTGATAGACACATTCATAGTAACCAGTGGATAATGTCACCTTAATGCAGTGATATGACTCTTGTTGCTGTTTTAAATGGGATGTATTGCTATTCCTCCTTTATATTATACTGTTTAGAAGTCAATTCTGACATCCTAGGTTATGGTTATACCTTTAATATGCCTATATCTTTTCTATGTGGTATATTGCAATGGAAGATGGACTATCTTTTCCAAATTACATTAAAATTAATCAGGAGAACATTGAGCAATATAGCTTTTCAATTTTCCATCTTTCTAATGAAGACAATGCCTGTGCTTTTTTAACTGAGGTGAAGGTACCAGCATAGACAAATCTAAGTAACAGAAATTATATTAAATTCAGAGTCACCTTCCATCCCAAACTTGAAACTTCATTATTCATCTGAGCTTGCTTTCTTGCCTGTCAGCTTTTCTCATCCCTCAAATGAGTCATTTCCTGTGTACTAATCCATAAAGAGACTGACTCCACTATGCCCTTCAGTCAGACATTTCTGAACAAAATGCCATGTCATTTTGTGGATTTGGTGACTGCTAAACTTTAGGTCTTGACAATAATTGGATAGCAAAGTATTTTTGAATCAAGACATTTTAACAATATATAAAATCATTGCAAATAACTAGTAATTTCGGTGATGTCATATTTTAAACATTCCTTTAAAAGTTTTTTTAAAAAATTAATAGTTCTGACATCATTTTCCTCATGAACTTTTCATTTTATATCAAGAACAAGGAAGGATCTGAGATTTTATCCTAATCAAAAGGTATCACGTTAATCAGTCACAGAAGCATATGGCTGGGGGATAGTTGATCAGGAGGAATGCAATTTACTAATCATGGGACATGGGATGGTGGGAAGCATGGACTTTATTTGGGGTTTTGCTTGCCATGTTTATCATGCTTCATGGAAGCAATGCACATATCAGAGGGACCTTCTGCAACCCAGGGAGTTTGCTTCACAGCTAAGGCACCTGAGTGTTGGGAGATGTCCTTCTTTTAAAATGGGTGGGAAACAAATTTTTCCAAGTGGTCCCAGTGTAAACATGATCTGTATTAATCAAACAGCAAATAAACTTAGTTAATTCTCTCGGCAGAATAGGGGGAGAGGCATTGCTCCTCTTCCAAGGCTATTTCCTGTCTGCTGTGCATGAAAAGACAAACTTTTAGAACCTAACTCCCCGGCACTAACTCAGGCTTAGAACATCTAAAGGACAGAGAACTGCCCAGATAGGGTTCCAGGACAGTAAAGCTTTATAGGTATCAAATGCCTCCTTTTCTGTGGAGCAGCTGGTGACTTCTGAATTGCTAATCTTACAGTCAGCAGCCCACTGTGCAAGCCATTATGCCATGGAGATCAAAATATAGCCATGCTTTCTTCTCTGAAGCCATCAAGAAATATGAAGGAAGGATGTGAAATCACAGTCCAGCAATTTTCTCTGTATCTGGGAAATACATCAAGAAATTGTATCTTATCATTCACCAATATATTTGTAATGTGTTCTATTGGAAGAAGAGCTGGAAGCCATCCTTGCTGAAATTGATCTCACCTTGACCCATACCAGTCTTGTGAATAATCTTGTCTGTCAAGAGTTGTTTTACGAGTTCACCCTTGAACCATGCAATTGTCCATGAAGATTGGGCTAACTGCATCCCTTCTTCTAAGATATATTTATCTTAGAGTTTGAAAAGGCTCAAACCAGTTCAGTCATAGCAGATGAACTAAAGAAAAGATAGACCAGCATTTTGAGCACGTGGGTTCTATAATGACAGCTGAAAATGGGGAGAATTATAGGTCAGAGCCCTTGAATTAAGTGTAGTAAGCTCTTTCAGGGGTCTGATAAAGGAGACTTGATTACTGCCAGAGCTGTGAGAAAGACACACAGTTAGAGGCACCCTCTGCCAACTTTTGAGTCTTTCAACCAAGAGATTTGCTTGCTACGTAAATTGCACACTGTGTGAATTCTTTTCTAAGAGGGTGATTCAGTTTCCCGTGTGGCATTAAATTGTTGTCCAGATAAGATGGAGTGTGTTCAGGGTAGTATGGCCATAGACAAAATTATAACCCACATAGCACTTCCAGCACCCACCCATAATTGGGTATAAATGTAAATGATGGTCAATTCTGAATTTGTTTCATCAGCAATTATTGAATCAGCAAGAACCAGCCTAAAACTTGACATTTAGCCATCTTGTTGCTCACGGCTGCTAATGGGTTGCTTGCGTTACATCAGAAGAACCTCAGAGGAAAGAATTGGTGATCTACCTAAAAACCAAAACCCAAGACAGTCACTGAAGCCCTAAGGGGGCATAGATCTACTTTGTCACAAACAGGATCATGATGAATCAAAGATGACACCCAGAGCCACTAGATTGATCCCTTTTCATGAAACAAGTAGACTTTGAGAGGGTTGAAAGTATAATCTGTGGCTTTTTTTTTTTCAATAAGACTGAGCTACAAGTTTTACTCACCTGATGATGCTATTTGTGGTCCATGGGTAGTGCTACTCAGTCAATTCATACAATCTCTTCCAATGAATGAGAATTGCAAGTGGGAACCTCATGTTTTTCTTCTTCCTCCTGTTCCATGTATTCATCTAGGGAAGAACATATATAACATCTTTGATCTTTTTGCCTGGACAGCTATAAAATATCCTATTTTCTTTCCACCCAGATGGTAGAGCCTGATTGCCTCATCATTAAAGTTGGAGCAAGTACACTTTCCTGGAAATGATAAAATCTATAAATAAAGTAGCTTTAAGTCCTTGAATATTCTTGAAATGATTGTCATATCTGTGAAATGTTTGTGTGTGGGGGAAAGGTAATATTAACATTCTCAACCAAATTTCTCAATTATTCAAAATTTAGTACAATCTCAAAAAGCATACCTCAATATGGCTAAATTGTGAGATAATACAATATGTGTAAATTAGAGAAAAAAGAAAAAAATGTACATAAGGATCACTGCATGAAGATTACATATATAAAATCCCAAACTGGTGCTATACCCATTTTCTAAACACAAAGATACATAAAATAAGGATAAGAATTCATCTTAACTGGAAATTGATCCATATCTGTTTAAAAGGAAAACAAAAATTGTGAATGCAGAGCTGCTGATTAGGTAGGAAATTGATAATCAAACCTGTATGAACTTTGTTAGTGACAAAAGAATAAAATAGGTATGTATTCATAAGTATATATTGTAATAACCTATATATAGGTCATATTGCATATACATATATTATATAATATATTACATGTAAGCATTAAGAGGATAAACAAAATCACATCTTAAATTCTATATAATATAAAAGAAATTATACAGTATATAAGTGTGTAATATTTTATATATCATATATTATATCATGTGTGTATGTGCATAGAGAGAGAACTTGATTAAGTAGTTGGCTATTAACTAAATGGTCAGCAGTTGGAAGCCAAAATAATCTTAATTGAAATGTTCTTATTAAGCTATTATAATTGTCTCCAAACATGTTCTTCACTTATTAATTTAAAATTATTTATTGAAGTCTAAAGGGAACATTACACCTAAAATAGTTATTTAAAATACAGTTTTATATATATATATGTATATACTGACAAAGGAAATGTTGACTACAAATAGGAAAAGCATCAGATTAGCATCCAGTCTCAAGGTTCTATAAGGATCATTCTTACGGATACCTCCCTAACCACACACTGAGAGTTTTCAAAAGTGTATAATGCTTATGTACAATGTTCAGTGGAGAAATATCACTCTGAAAAGAGTGACCCTTACAAACCTTTACAGTCACATTTGAGTAGTCATCAAAAACCCACTGTCACTGAGTAGCTAGCTTCAAATGGAATGTGAAAGCCCCACGAGGGTGCCCAAGGCTGGGGGTCTTCCCGAGAGCAGACCACAACATTTTCTCTTGAAATGGCTGGTGTGTTCAAGCCAACAACTTTTCTGTTAGCAGTGAAACACTTAAAATGCTAAAACACATAGCCTCCATGACTAGTCAGAAAATTACATTAGTGCTTTCTTCACCTCTTAAAAATTTACAGACACAAAGAAAAGTAATCACATGCTGGCATTTCAGCTGGTTCAATAAGGGAAAAAGCAAAACAAAAAAACACCCCATGAAACATTCATTTTCAATTGAAAACCATAAAATATCCATTCATTTTGTTGTATTCTAGAAATAATACAACACAAAGTGTCATAGCAGATGAAGATACATGAGTCAAGTTCCAAGCCCACTAAGAAAGTTATGCTGACAGATTGATATAAATGCATCATATATTGTGGTTGAAAAATGACTCCTATAACAATATATTTTATAGAATTGAGCTTGATTTCTCATCCACCCATCATCCAAATATGATGGTAAAAGGCAATATGTTTTCTTCAAAAGTGTCCATAAAGAAGTAAAGGCATACTGAAAGTGCTATATTTATTGAACATGGAGATTTTTGATAATCATTTTGAAACTTATCAAACTCTACCATATTAATAAAAATGCTATATGTGCAATCTACTGTACTTCCTTGTAATTCTGTTTTCTAATTTTAATATAATAGCAATAAAAGCAGCTCATATACTTTTGTGGGAATCAAATACAATCTAAGACTACGGATTGTGTCTGGTATGTTGTTAAGTACTCATAAATAGAAAAAAAACTAATAAATTACATCAAGCTAATTGAATATTTTTGACATGCAACAATTTCATTAAAATAAATTAGAATGTTCACAAATATTGCATGTATGCTTTGTTAACTGATATTTTAGTTTTAATAAATATAAACAATTAGTCAATTTTGGAGTATAGATTAGGTTCTGAATGGTGACATAAGATGAAACATAAAGTAGAGCTAAGGAAAATGGCACTTGCTATTAAAGTTATAAAAGAAACAAAGAGAAATGTTTAGCAAGAGTCTCGCGGGTTCTAGGTCAACGAAACTGTGTCCATCTGGCAAAAATGAACTGAGAGCTGTTGATTACTCTGTGTGACAGTCACCTCATCTGGTGTCAATTTGAGGATTAAGAGTGTAGGGATGGAGTCTAGCCTGTCCATCTGGAGATAGCCAGTGAGACCTCTGTGTGGGCCTGGCCTTCTCTGCTGAGGATTAGGGGAAATCTGGCACTTCCTTCTTGGAGGCAAAGACAAAATCGCTCTCCTATCAGTTCACTTGCTTGGAGACTTCCTACTGACAAAGTTCACTCCCTGGGAGGCATTGCAGCTAACAAGACACATGGCAGCATGCTGATACACCTGGAGTCCTGGAAACTGGAGGAGCCACAGGGAGACCCCTCCCAGTGCTGTGATGCTTCTACTGCCACTGGATATACAAGCCTCTGCATCCACTGGCCAGTGATAATCCTGGCGTCATTGCATGTGCTTCATGAGTCTGAATAGGACCTATAGATTGATATTGGACATATGGGCTAATATCAAACTTATGACCTTAGACTGAACTGGGCTGGGATGTTTCTCAATGTTCAATGGCTCTTATATACAAACCTCTTTCTTATACACATATGAGCATCTATGGATTTGTCTCTCTAGCCTACCCGGGCTATACACCCTGCTTTGATTTCATTTAACAGGTTGAGGGAAAATAGCATGTGTTTAAAAAACAACTTACCAGCTCTTTGATGCATTTAAAATTGTCCTCATTTTAAGGATGCAATTTTTGCTATATCTATAAGACCAAGGTGGCATCCATCATCCCATATGGATGAAAGTCTAAAAAAAAATTTTAATGTAAACTAAAGTGAAGTTAAAAGAGAAATGAAAACAATTTTACTATTAATAGATATATAAATATTTAATTTCCAAGCAATTTGTAGAACCAAAGGAGAGGCATACAGAAATTTTGAAAGGCAGCACATAGTACATGTAAGATAATAAATGTTAATTCATCAGTACTACTAATATGTTATGCTAAAGCATACTACTAGTATATGTTAAAGCATTAGTTGATATTCTCTGTTAAAAGTAAACCTTATTTGTTTTACTGGATAAAAAAGCACTATATTTAAAGTTCATTGTAGATTTATTCACTTTGTTATTCTCCAGATTCCTAAGTTTCTTCTCTGAATTCATAAGAGGGGGGCACCAAAAAAAAACAAAAACATTTTTGCCCATTGTTTTTCAAAGCTTTGTACTTAATTTTTTAACAAAACAAATTTGTTCCCTTAAAAGTACTCTCTATTACACTTAATGCTTTTGTCAATTCTGTGATTCCATTCTTGGAAACATTTTTCAAACCCATCAGTATGAATGGCTGCTCTCACCTCCCTCATTTTTTTTTCACCTCTTCTATTTCACCAGATTGCTGTCCTTTCATGTCTCTACACATTCAAGGATACAAAAAGAAGTCACACAGAGCAAGGTCATGTTAAGGTGCCTGGGACACTTTTTTATTGCCCCAAACTGGTGCACTGAGATGACTGTGTGAGTAGGTGCATTGTTGTGGTGGCAAAACCAGTCCCCCAGCTGCCACAATCAGGACTTTTGTATTGTTTATTTCACACTGTCATGAAATCTTTTAGAACTTCTAAATCAGGAGTCCTCAAACTATAGCCCGTGGGCCATATGAGACCTGCTGAGGACATTTATCCGGCATGCAGGATAAATGTTTTTGCCACTGCTGCTGTCCTGTTTAGCAGCCAACTCAACCAAGGCCCGCAGTGATTTTGTTCGTAAGGTTTTTTTTTTCTTAGTTTTTTTTTTTTTTTTAGTAACTTTAGTCTGGCCCTCCAATTGTCTGAGGGACAGTGAACTGGCCCCCTCTTTAAAAAGCTTGAGGACCCCTCCTCTACATGTAAAGTTTGATTAACAATCTGGTTAACAGAATGACCTCCAAATGCACTACGCCCATCACACACAAAAAAAATACATGAATATCCTCTTGATCTTTGATTTCGCTTGATGAGGTTTTAGGTGGGACAAAATATTGATGGTGTCTTCCACTAACTTGTTTGATGTTTGCTTTCTGGGTCCTTAGAATAGTACCATATCTCGTCACCAGTAATGACTTTGGCAAAAATACTGTTTTTCTTCAGCGTTGTTCTTTCAAAGCATGGCATGTTTCCAGTTGATAATCTTCTTTCCTGGTCAGTCAGAACTTGACGTCCAAGTTTTACTGCAATCCTTCTGCTGCTAAATCTCCCATTAAATTTTATTGCACCAAACTCTAAGATACTTCAGATGGCTTCCCCATTTCTCAATGGTCCTTCATCGGACTTTGAGCACAAGTACACACATTTTGTTGACATTTCCCACCATTTGGCAAGTTGATCAATATCACCTCATCAGCATATAATAGGTCATAGGATTTGAGAGTCAATTGGGCTGGGAAATGAATAGTTACATTCGTGCAAAGGTGCAAAGAGGGGAAAGAAGCAGAAGGGGAAAACCATTCCCTATAGAGTGATTGATAAATCAATAAATATAGAAGCAGTATTCTCAACCTTGCTAATGCTGTGCCCCTTTAATTCAGTTCCTCATGTTGTGGTGACCGCCCCCCCAAACATAAAATCATTTCATTGCTACTTCCTAACTGTAATTTTGCTACTGCTATTAATAGGGTGACACCTGTGAAAGAGTCATTTGACCCCCAAATGGGGTGCGGCCCACAGGTTGAGAACCATAAGGTGTGAGGCGCCAGCTTTCTCACAGTTCTGGAGAGGACTGACAAGTAGAACTGGGGAAAAGGGAGAAGTGGAATGGGTGCTGTTTCATGATGAGATTGCAACCAGTAGCTTCAGACCAAATATGAAAGAAAAAATCACTTGTTCTGTAAATTCTCATCCATGTTGCAAGAAAAAGCTAAAAACAA
Source organism: Nesogale talazaci (assembly GCA_004026705.1). Taxonomy (NCBI): domain Eukaryota; kingdom Metazoa; phylum Chordata; class Mammalia; order Afrosoricida; family Tenrecidae; genus Nesogale; species Nesogale talazaci. Next base: position 44,319 of record PVJH01004965.1, read on the forward strand.
GTGAGAGGGAGTGAGAGACAAGAACTTAGAACATCTAGAAAAGGAAATTACAAGTAATGATGTGGGTTAGATTCAAAATGGACGGATCTGACTGAGCTCCTGATAAATAATGTGTATGTATGTATGTATACATATGCACACATACACATAAACTTTCATGTAGTCATATGTATTTAATGTAGAGTATATAGGCATGCTGTGTGTGCACAAAGATGTATAAACAAATACATATCCCCTTGTTCTTTTATTTACAGTTTGTGAGAGTAGCTATAACACCTTATTAATAAACACAGCACCTAGATTTAAATTGCTAGATACTACACTGAAGTAGAATGAATTGTAGTTGTTTGGATAAAGAGCTAACAACAGGTCCAGGGCAAAGAAGAAGGCTGGAACATCCTTTTGAGACACAACACAAAGAATAGCTGAAAGTATGATGGAGATAAGTCAATGAAGGCAGCAGGAAGGAACTCGCCTCAGCAAATAAGAACCACGTACAATGTAAATATAATTGATGATAACACTGTTTATAATCTAATGAAGAGTTTATGGAATCTATATACAGAGAAACAATGAGTGTTTATGAGAAATATGATATATACAGAGCTTCAGTTTTCTTTCTGCTAACTATTCACAAAGCACTTGCTAATTCCAAAGGGAAAATATTTTAATTTGTAGAAGGCAAACATAAAATAGATTATCTTTAGTAAAATGATCATAGAAGACATCATTTAACAGTTATGGAAAAAAGTAAAATTGTGTATCACCTAAAAGATACAATGAGAAGAATACAACATCATATTTTAGCATTCTGTCCAATAATGCAATCCTTGAGTTTTTCACCATGTAACATTGTATTGCTCATGATTCAATCAAAAGCATTTTTTCCTTAATGCCATCTCAAATCAACACTTTGTTGGCAAAAGCTTTTAATTGACTGAATATTTTTTCAAGATAAACTGCACAATTATTTTGCTCTTATTTTTTAAGTAAATTTTATTAATTTTTAAAGATTACCTTTTTCGATTGTGGTCAAAGTGTCTTGTCTCATCTGAAGTTTATATATATATATATGTATGTATATATCGTTTTATTGGGAGCTCATTCAGTTCTTATCACAATCCATATATGTTACATCCACTGTGTCAAGCACATTTGTACATCTATTGCCATCATGATTCTCAAAACATATCTTTTACTTAAGCCCTTCGGGTTAGCTCCTCATTTTCCCCCTCTCTCCCACCGATACCTCCCTCAATGACCCTTGATAATTTATAAATTATTATTATTTTGTCATATGTTACCACTGTCTGGTGTCTCCCTTCACCCACTTCCCTGTTGTCCATACCTTAGCAAGGAAGTTAAATGTAGATCCTCATAATCAGTTGCCCCTTTCTACCTCATCTTGCAATCAAGAAAACTCAAAATGATAGGCTTTTACCCTAAACTAATTGGCTTTTTAAAAATGTCAAGATCATAGAGGTCAAGAGAAGAAAATGGCAAAATAGGTATGGCGTTTTGCGGGTTCAGGTAACAGAAGACCACTACAGTGTCCAAATAGAATGATGTGAGGTCCTGATTGATTATCAGGCTAGCCCAGATTGCAGTGAGGGATGTTCAATGGATCTGCCCCCCACGTTGTAGTAGACCCTGTCTTTCCTGGGCAAGCCTATTTTTATTATATGGGGAAGGAAGAATACAGAAAGCATAATAAAAAGTAAGTTACAATTTATATATCACTAAGTAAGCAGTATTAACAGAAGTAAAACAAAAGTCTATTCAGGTAAAGCTTCAGGTGACTTGTTTTATAAACCAGTTGCTAGATTTGGTTTCCAGTTTGCTCCCCTGCATGGGGAAATGAACACCCTTCCCCCTAAGATAAAGTATTCTCTTGATAAAGAGAGAGGGGCTGGTTGTTGTTTTTATTCATACAGATTTTCTTGGGGGCTCTTACAGCTCTTATAACATTCAATACATTATTCGTATAAGAACTTGTACACATCTGTATTAAGCACTTGTTTCCACATTCATTTCCAAACATTTTCTAAAAGAATTGCTTCATTGACCTTCAGGAGTGCCCCTGGTTGAGTCCAATGGACTGCCATACCCGGGCCCCAAATCAATCCTTGGCACTCTTTCAGGAACTGCATGTTGTCCTGCGGCTGCTCTGCTGCACACCATTAGTGTTTGCCTTTGTGTGGTGGGGTCAGACTGGGTGCCATCTAGACCTTGCTTCTCCATTCTTCCCATAGGGCCTTCAGTCAGCAAGGGATGATGTGTTTCATAGTGGGGCCAGTCTTGTGGCCCTCTCTGCACATTGGCTCTTCTGAGTGAGGATATCCACCTCAAGGTTTGGTGGCCCAGGCTGTACTCCACTCTCTCTTCCTCCCCCTTCATTTGTTCTCTTGTGCTCTGATCAGGCATGCCCCTTTCCCTGAGCTACAACTTCCATGCTGTCCTCCAAAGCAAACTCCCCTGGGGACTCTCTACATAATTGGGATTGAAGTTTCCTGGCAGACCTCTCCAGTGGCTCCCTGCTCCATGCTATCGCACTGCATTCACATCCTAGAACACCAGTTTTAAGTTTGGTACCTCTTTCCCTGTGGATATATAAACAATATGCTCTCCGTTGGTGGGTTAGTACCCCATTCCCCCTCTACATAGCCATACCCCACCCTCCTCAGTCGGGGAGGAGAGGAGCCAGTCAAGGTACAGTGTGGCAGCAATGAAATGCACAACTTTTCTCTAATTCTTAAATGCTCCCTCCCAACCACTATCATGATCCCAATTTGCCCTTACAAGCCTGGCTAAACCAGGGGATGTGCACTGGTATGTAGAGGAGTCAGAAACATGGGGAATCAGGACAGATGATCCCTTAAGGACCAGTGGTGAGAGTGGTTATACCAGAAGTGTAGAAGGAAGATGGAGTAGAAAGGGGAAAGCAAATGGAGGGATCTACATATAACCTCCTCCCTGGGATATCGACAACAGGAAAGTGAATGAAGGGACCCATTGGAAAATGTCCGATATTACAAAATGATGACAACTTGTAAATTATCTAGGGCTTATGGGGGCAATGGACTGAGAAGGTAGGGGAAATATGAGGACCTGATACGTATGGCTTAAGTAGAAGGAGGATGTTTTGAGAATGCTGATGACAGCAAATGTACAAATGTGGTGTGCACACAGTAGATTTATGTATTGATTTTGATAAGATTTGTGTGAGTCCCAATAAAATGATGTTTTAAAAAGTGTAAAAAAATTGCTTTAAGGGCATTTACAAACCTGCATTCCATTGTGATGTTAAAACACATTGCGTCAGGCCATGCAGAGGCTAGTCAGAGGAGGCGGAGTTCATACCTTTGAAAAAGGTGTTCCCATGACTGTTCTTCCTAAATGTGGTGGTATGAATTTGTCTATTTTAAGCTCTAAAGTTTAGATAGATATTATCAAATTGACTCAAACTCTTGTACATGTGTGCAAAACATGGCTCGTGTCTGTACCATTTTTATGATTATTAACCTTTTCAGGGCCGACTTTCCAGTTTCTGTGCCAATGTATATCGGACAGCCTCCTCATTGGTCCTGTGGTCACCAAACAGGATATCTTCCACCAGTGATTCATGTCTTCTGATGATCTGTCCAAAACAATGTGCGCAATGTTTTCTTTGCAAAATTTTAGAAGTAGTTTGTCATGTTTTCCCCCCTACTGCCTCTTAGTCTTGAACCTGAAACTTGTCCACCATGTCTGACCCTTGCCTTGTTTCATTTGAATGTTGATGGCATAGTTTCCAGACATAATAAAGATGATAAAAAGGGTGATGGATATAAAGTTTTTTGTTTTGTTTTGTTTTTCTGTGGGCATCACTGCCTCCTGGTGGGAGTAAGAGGCCCAGCCTTGCTTCTGGAGAGCTGCTGCTGGATATGAATGGCCAACCCAGTGGGCCGCCATCCTGCACTCAACCACTATGCCACGGGGATTCAGCCCCCGTTGGATATAAAGTTAGACAGCAACTAATTATTAACATTGACATTCTGTTGGTTAGAGTGAGGCTACTGAAGACAAATGCTTATTTATAGAAAATGAGTTCTAAAGCAGGTTGGACTTATGGGCTATTTCCCATCACCCTTCAAACCAGATTCAATACTGGTTAGTTAATGTTGATTGTCTACTTTTAGGATGGTGTGGAACTATTCCATAGGGTTCCTGAGACTCTGCACCTTCATGGGGATACATAGCTTCATTGCTCCCTTGTGGAACATTGGTGATTACATGTCACAGACCCAGTGGTCTGCCGCCCAAGTCTTAAGATGCAGTAGCACCAGGGCTCCTTGATGTGCACTTCCATAGAAAATTCTGTGATCCCCAAATGAAAAGATACCTGTATTAACTTGTAGCCATCACATCAGCCCAAGGTTGCTCTAAATTTGAAAAGTATTAACATTTATTTAGAGAGAAGGAGATGAGAAACCCAAGGAGGGATATCAGTAGGATTATAGCACAATTAGTTTTGCAAGATCAAAATTGAAATAGATAGATAATATTATGCCACTCTATTCCATTTAGAGATGACAGCTGTCAGGTATAATTGAAAAGTATAAGGATACACATTTCATAATGTATTAAAGAAATAGGCAGGAGTTAAGAAAAAACTTGGAAATGTGATAGAATAAACCATCAAGTTTTATCTTTGAAATCCTGTCTGTGCAATTATCTTGAGGGAGTGTCATTTATTGATGAATGTAAAACTGGGAGGTATGTAATTAATTGAATTTGAATCCTAAAAGGGAAAAAAATGGCTGTAAAATGTATATAAGACTTGTATTTTTCAACAGTGAATTGTCTATGTTATCAGTTGATCACTTACTGACATCAATTTATATTTTTACCTTGAGGAAATGGCCTGGGGTTCACATTTGACTTCTTCAGCTTCAAACAGGGTAGGAGAGTCCAAAACTATGTCCACCCAAAGATGCTTCCCAGGAAGGAGAGGTCATGCGTGCTTCCAAGCCTCTATACTTATTTAACCAACTCTATACCAACTGTCCTTCCCATTGACATTCTGCTTCTTTTCTACATTCAATAGTTGGTTGGCATGATGGCACAAAACTCACAGGCCAAACACATTGTTATGGGAATTATTAAGAGGGTCAATAGGTGACATCAGGACAAAAAAAACCAGTAAGACAACAATACAAAAATACAGAGCTGCATCTCAGTCTTGCTTGTAGGCACATTTTTTTCCTCTGGTCCTCAACTCTCAGCCCCTTGGCCTCTGCTCTGCTTGGACAGTATGTGGCAGTCACTGATCTATATGTCAATTTCAGCACTGGGAGTGTAGATGTGGAATCTAGCCTGTCAATCTGGAGATAGTCAATGAGACCTCTGTGTGGGCATGGCTTTCTCTGAGAATTCTGGGAAATCTCATGGCACTTCTCCTGTGGAGGTGAGAGACTATAGACTCAGTCTCTTGGAGTTATTCTACCAACAAGACAAGATGGTGACATGTTTATATTTCCTGAGTCCTGGAACCTGGAGGATCTGAAGGAGAATCCATATGGACTTGCCCTGATGGAACCAGATCTTTCGGGCTAGAGAAGCCACAGAAAGACCCCTGCCAGTGCTGAGATGCTTCTACTACCACTGGATACACAAAATTCTGCACCCACTGGGCCGTGGTTATCCTGGTGTCATTGCACATGCTTTGTGAGTCAGAAGGAGACTCTATAAAGACTGGCATCAGGTATATTGGCTAATATCGAACTTATGACCTTGGATTGGACTGGGTTGGAATGCTTTCTCAATGTTCCCTTCCTCTTGCATATAAACCTTTCCCTTATATGCATATGCATGTTTATGAATTTGTTTCTCTAGTCTACCCAGACTAACACACAGTGTTATAAAATTTATTCACTTTGGTAATTGTTCATAGAGGACCAGACTCTGCAAGTCAACCTTCTGCCCCAAAGCATCCAATCTTATTCCTATGTTGACTGGGAAACAGCTGCTTTGTCTCACAATCTCTGCTGTTGCCACAGCACTTTCCTCACAGTCTCTGCTGTCTGTATTTCTCAACACAGGAATCACTGAGCAATGAATCCCAAGACAGAGCACCACTCGTCTGTCTGCTGGTCATGCATGGGTTTCTGTCTTCCTGCTTCAGAAATGGCTCTTTTGATGCCCACTGGAATGGCAAAACTGGTTGGGGCCCACAATTACAATGTCATGCACATTAGTATGTACATTAATAGTTTTAGTTGGATAGAATTTTAAATCAAATTTTAATTTTAATCTGTTAAGTAGATATAAATATAAGCTGGGTGATGTAGAGAAGAATGTGACATAAAATAGAGGAAGGCTTATTAATAACTTGTTATACACAGATGACAAAACCTTGCTGAGAGGACTTAAAGTATTTTATGAAAAAGTCCAAGAATTTCAGCCTTCAGTATCGCATACAAGTCAATAAAAATCTTTACAACTGGGCCAATAGGTAACATAATGATTAACAGAGAAAAGGATCAAATTTGGGAATGATTTCAACTTGCTTGTACTCAAAAATCAATACTCATGGATGCAGCGTCCAAAACATCAAAGGATGCATCGCATTGGGTGACTCTGCCGGATGAGACGTCTGCTCAGTGTTGAAGAGCAAGGATGGAACTCTGAGGACTGATGGACCCCCTACCCAAACCAGGGTATTTGCTAACCCCTCATATCAATGTGAACGTTGGATGTTGAATAAAGCAAACCTAAGGAAAAATTGGTGCATCTGAACTAGGGTGTGAGTGACGAGAACCACCGGCTAAGTTTCTCAAGTGGGTACCACCAATCTTGGGTTTGCATGATGAAAGATTCGCACTGAAACCTACTTTGTAATCCAAGGGGATTTGATAAAGGACAGGATAAGTTTCAGGTTTACAGTCTCAAAAGGGTTTGCACATGGGCATGAGCAACCTTATGGAACAGAGCACCCACATGTGTGTCACTGGAGAGGGAACCGAGGGTGCAAGGGAGAAAAGACCAAGAACTGAGGAGGTTAGCAGGCAAGGGCACCAGAGAGCAGGGCGAGAGAGTCTGTGTCCCGAGTAGACCCTGAGGGTGTGCACTCTGGTCTGGCATGTGCTCTCTGATGCTCGGTCCTGACACAGAGGAGGAACAGGGCAAAAGAGATTCGCCTACCCTCAACCAGGTTATTCCCAGTCTCTGGGTGGGGAGGCATAGTTGATGCATTTGGTTGACCCCATTGGCTCCTTTAAGCCCACCTAGGAGATGTCATGAACCTGGACCTAGTTTGTTCTGCACAGGTGTATCTCCTACCTGGCTTGCGACTTTGAGTAATTGGATACTCAGTTTGGGGTCATCAAAAATGTCTAAAGGTTGCCTGTTTTCTTCCAAACTCCTTTATGGGCCTGATTTCTTTCTGATTCTTTTATGCAGGCATGAGAGAGACAACACTCCCATCCCTAAATGTAGCTACCTAACAGTGCAATGGACTTGCAAAAGAACAAATAGATTTCTTTGAAGAAGGACAGTCAGAATACTCCTCAGAGTTGAGCAGGGCAAGGTTTTATATCTTTGTCATTCAGGATGGCAAGGTACATTTTTGTATCTTGGACATGTTATCAGGTGAGATCAGTCCTCAGAAAAGGGCATCAAGCTGGTAAAATAGATGGAGAGCAGAAGAGAAGAGGGCCCTCAGCGATGTCGCTTTACACAGTGGCTGCAGCAGTGAGATCAAGCAGAAGAACAATGGTGAAAATGAGGGAAGACTGGGCAGTCTTTCCTTCTGATGTGCCTCCCTAGATAGTGTCTCTACGACTCAGAATGAACTCAATGGCTCTTCCACAACAAAAACAAATAAATACAATTTGCAACACTTGGTGATATTTTAGCAAAACAATATTTACTATATTTATTTGATGTGACAAATTGAAGCTAAATGTCTCATTGAAATATTAGTCATTATTGGGCATCTATTAATTAGTCAAGTGCAAGGAAGATTGATTTCCTTTATCTCAGATATGGAGTGTTACAGTACGCTATATCCCTGGCTTGAATGCACAGAAACTTCCCTACAAATTTTTAATGAATTAGAATAAAATCAAACATAATTTAAGAAAAATGGAATGAATGTCTGGTCATTATATAACACCCAAATGGATACCACTTTTGTCATTGTCAATGAATGCTATGTCACATAAAACTAAATTAACATTTATATCTCACAATTATATTATGCTCTCCTCCAAATTAAAGAATACGATTGGAAAAATAAATGTTCTCGACTTAATACTCTAAAAATTAAAGTATTTTTACTGAAAAATACAACTTTACAAAACTTAACAAAGAGTAATAAACCCTTCATAAATACTGTTCTGATCAAGAAGAATAAAAATATCACTGTTCAGTGCCTTCTAAAGGAAATATCCTAGGAAGATGAACAGTAGGAAAAATACCTAAAAGAAATACTTGTTTTATTTCAAACTGAGAAGATTTTACTTCTTCCATATGCCAAATGAGCTATCATACTTTGAAATAGAACATAAAAATATTCGTTTCTGATTATTAGTAGTAAAGAAGCAGCTTATGAAGAATCTTTCAAGAACTATGTTCTAAGAAAAATGCTTTTTACTTGATTGTATGGAAAAAATACACAACAAGTACTATTGGGAAGAACTTATATAAATAAGTAACTATAATTAGATGATATTTGAGCTATCTAAAGGAGTACATATTAGCTACATGGGAACATGTAGCTATAGTCTAATAAAAAGGAAAATTACAGTTAGATGTCAAAAGATTATTCTAGTGTCACACAGATATGGGTGAACTAAGTTTAACATCCTGATCTTCCTGTTGGTCTGTTTCATATTTAAATTGTGTAAATATTCTGAATGATTTAATAATAGTCTATGGTGATATTCTTGGCGTCTTAATGCTTAAAAACAAATAATTGTTTACCTCCTTTGAATTAACAGTTGTCAAACTCCTTCCAAAGGCATGCCCTGCTTGAATAGATTTCTGACAGTTTTTCTGAGCTTATCTTCACCAAGTCAAATGCTCCACGTGTATTTCATATATATTAGTTTCTAATTCTTAACTGGCAGACTTTTTCAATGTGCTGCATTTTTATGTATTTGGGGGGACTGAATTTGTATAGCTATCTCATATTTTATTTTACTAGGAAATAATCTGTGCCTGAACCTTTCCTTCTAATTTATTAACTGTTGTAATGAGGTGCTGTCAAGCTGGCCCCAGGCTTACGACAATCACACTCACAATGAAAGAGAAGGCCCCCTGGTCCTGTGCCCACCACATCGCTGTTTGCATGTAGGGCCTTTGTGACAGATAGAAGAAGTTTTCAGTGGTTGATGCTCAGATGTACATCTTCAGCTCTTCCTTTTGTACTGTCTTCTTGAAGATGCTTCTGAAATCTGTTCAGCACAGCATCCCCTGACAGAAAGGCTGTAGCTTCTCTGAGGTGTTTTGGTCCAGAAGAGAACTCTGCTCTCTTGCAGGCCAGACAGAATCCAACTTCTGATCCACCGCTTCCCTAATATTTCATTAGTTAGAGACGTTCTTTTCATCACAGAATTCCCTTATTTATTATTTTAATAATTTTGAAAGCAACTTAAATACCCCGGAAAATAGAAAGGGGGCAAACTGAGATGTAGGTTGATGAGATAATGCACATTTATAACAATAATATTCAAGTAGTTAAAAATTTAAAAGCCAGTAATAATGGATGCCGACTATGAGAATACATATGTGTCCTTGAAAGATGATAGCATCACTTAATCAACTCCTCACCCTTCTGATTCCCAAATCTCCCCTTTGTTCAGCAAAGAAGTCTAGAATTTATTTCCCATGAAAAGAGGAAAAAGCATTCATCTCTGGTGGCAATTGGATGTCAGACATCTGACATCAGTGCAAGTAACTTCTTATGACTTTCTAATCTTTCTATGTATTATTACACACATAGAGCTATAGGCATTCAAATGAAATATGTGGCTTATAAGTTAGCAACTAAAAATTGTAAGATGCTTAGGAAAATTTCATAATAAAACATATGTTTACTGTAAGCTTGTCCATTGAAATACATGGCATAGATTTTTTTTAATGTTGCTTAATCTATTGTTGGTTCAACTTTAACTAACTGTGTTTATGTAACAGTCCTACTAAAAATTACTCTGATTTTGGTTGCTGCTTCCCTGGATTTGTAAACTCCTATAGTCCCCTATTTCCTCAAAATTTTTAAATAGATTATTTTCTAATATCCCGTTTCTTCTTTAAATCTAATTTTATACTCATAAGTATGAATCTATGTATATAACTTGGAGGAATTAATTATGCATTAAAGAGTAATGGAAAGGCATGGAGTGGTATTATTTATGGTTCATGTTTTCATGATTGCATGTAATTTTATGTTTGCAATATTACTAAAGGCACAAAATATCACTATATATCACTATATAGATTACTGATTTTTTTCTCCAGAAGTTATGTAATTTAGATAGACTCTAAGGTTTTTTCCCTGTCTCTCTTCAATTGTAATTACTGACACTAGAAAGGTTTTATAGGAACCAACAGTAATTGAACAAACGATCTGTGCAGCACATTGCATTACATTTTTATAGATCCCCTACTGATAGTTAAATTTCATCATAGAGCATTCCCAATAAAGGAATACACTTTTTAGGTTGATTAAAATGAATGGATGAAGATGGAGTGCATTTATGGGTTGGCATATAGTAAAAGGAAATCATTTTTATAAAGCTAAGGTTTGATGGATTCATGTCTTCCTGTTAGGATGATGGAAGTTTTATGAAATGACATAAGGAGCCCTCCATGTGGGGATGCTCTCCTCAGGGTGGGCTCTTCAACACCACCAGCTGCTCCAGGAGCAAGAAGCCCTGCACTTGCCACTCCCTGCAAGAGTCACAATCTGAGAAACTCCAGGAACAATTCCATACTGTCCTGTGGGGCCTCGGGGGACTCTATGGCCATGAGTTCCTTTTTGTTTATTAGCTGCTTTATATAGAACACAAGTATGGTATATTGATCAGTAACCGTCTCCCTTTCTTCCTCTCTTTTAACTACCCACTCCTCCTGTCATATATCTAATTTGTTGGTATATGACTTTAATTTCATAAAAATTCTGATTCCCCCAGAGGATGTTAGGAAAGGTTTTATTCACTTTTATTTTCTGGCAGTTAAATATTCAAGGTTTTGGTGTTAATTCTTTAAATGTTTGATAAGATTAAATAATGAGGCCATTTCTTCAGTTTTCCATGTTGGAAGTCTATTACTTCTGATTCAATTTTCTTAGCATTATATGAGTAGATTGTCTATTCTCATTTTCTATTTTTTACTGAGTGAATTCAGAGAATGTGGGTGTTTCTAGAAACCATTCAATTGACCTACACTACCCAACTCTTTAGTATACATTTGTTCAAAGTATTCTCTATTAGTTCTTATATATCTCTAAGTCTTTTTTATGTCTCTAAATAATGCTTCCACTTTTACTTCTGACTCTACTAGTTTCTCATTTCATTGACATTATTTTCTCTTCCCTATTTTGCTTATTTTGAGCATAATTTTTATTAAAATTATTTTTATAATAAGATCAGAATGTAATTTGCCTTGATATTGGCATAAATAAAAATTAATTATGAAAATGCTATTTCATAAATAATTAAATAAGAGAGAGTAGACAGAACTCACACAATCATTTTTATATTTAAAACCCCACCCTCAAAGAGTTAAAGTAAATATAGCCTCTCGATCCTTATATTACATTCGTTACCAAGAGTATATTATAGAGCTGAGGAAAAGAAGACTATGGAGGAAACTGACAACATGATCTCATCCAAATAGTCAAGGTTACATTGATGGTGGTAATATATTAAAGGGCATACTCTCGATATGATATGATATTGTGAGAATCCCTCTAGTCTTCCCCCGTCAAATCAATAAGCTACTCTATATTGAACAAAATATAAGACAAATCTCAGTTGAGAAGCATTCTACCAAATGTTCAGCCAATATTAGAAAACTGTCAGGACATTAAAAACAAGGAGAATCTGAGAAATCACCATGGCCAATGGAAGTCTAAGAAGACATTTCAGCTAAATATAATGTGGTATTTTGTATGTGATGCTACAACAGGAAAAAGACAGAAGAATACAGCTTAAAAACATATATAATATAAATTTATAGCTAATAGTAATTTATCAGTAATTGATACCATAATTGTGACAAATCCAAACCCATTCTAAAATCAGCTGTTTTCTCTTACAATTATGCCTGATGAACTATAAAAAATTCAGATAAAGAAGTTAGGTTCCTTTAAAAGACATTCTTGATAAAGCCTACAGGAGTAGAAATCCTCAATTTGATCCTAAACAAAGGCTGATGGATTGGAACTGTTGACCTTGCAGTCTAACACTGTATCTTAAAGGTTACTGGGGCTGCTACAAATAGGTAATTATCCAGCATTGAGCTTATGTATTTTCCATGTTTCCTGTAGCTAAAGTCAATTATGAATAAATCACTTCTGTACAGAAGTACTCTGATTATCTCAAGGAAATGCACTTATTATTTGAAGTGCAAACTGAGTTCCTTTTGTAGTTTTTTTTTGAATGACATTTTTTTACAAGGACTGCTGACAAACTATGGTAATGCTTATATAATGAGTCTGTCCAGGTTGACTAGAGAAACATATCTAGAGACATTCATATGTGTGTGGGGAGAACTTTATATTGAAGAGTAATTGTATAAAGAGACACACCGCAGCCCACTCCAGATCAAGTCCTTAAGTCTGATATCAGCCCATCTGTCTGATATCAATCTATAGATTCCTCTTCAGTCTCACACAACACATGCCATGATGCTGAATGCAGGAAGATCACAGGCCAATGGGTGGAAAGTCCTGTGGATCCAGTGGTACTGGAAGCCTCTCAGTGCTGGCAGAGGTCTCCATCTGGCTCTTGAAGCTCCAGAACTCTAGTATAGGTCCATGGGTCTTGTCTCCCAGGAAGTGAGTTATTTATCTCTGTGGCACCCCCAAATAAGGTCCTCAAGTAGCAACCTGATGAACAGACTAGACTCCAGCCCTTCCTCAAGTTGATAGATTATGTAATTGCCATATATAATTAGGCATTAGGTAGACACTTTCTTGAAAATGAACCAAGTAAACAAGCTCATCAAGAAAGTCACTGACATAATGTCACCAATGTCAACATTTATACTTCTGAGTAAGCATTAGACATTTTTAAACTTAGGCTACATGGTAAGCTTAATGTCATCCTATCCCTTACAGACATGCTCATTTTGTTATATAATTAACGGTGCTAATTAGTATTACTAATAATAATTATTTTTAATACATATATATATTAAGCAAAATATGTTAATATTTGGAGGAGATAGACAATGTACCAGATACTTATTACCAAATGTCAACTTTATGCAATTACATCATCATAACTGAGGATAAAAGCACTCAAAGTCAGACAACTCATTGGATTCTTTTTCATAAATTAAGTGAATTTTATTAAACTTAATAAGTATTATATCTATTTACTCTTTTTTTAAATTAAAAATCATGTTATTAGGGGCTTGTACATCATTTTTCCAACACATAAATAAATATAATGTGCCAAGCACATTTGCACGTCCGCTGCTGTCATCATTCTCGTAACACCCGCCTTTTCCCTTGAGCTCTTGGTATTGGCTTTTCCAACCCCTCCCCTATTCCCCTGCTCTCCCTCCAAATCATTGGATTTTAAAGAAATTTATTACAAAGTTCATTGGCATGTTTCATATTTCACACAGAAATGGTAAATAAACCAGGAGCATTTTGTTGTTGATTCTGCAGAAGCTAATATAATACTTAGCAAAATACAAATAAAATTCTGCAAAGTCTAAAAATAGTGGGGGATTTGTATGTGATGGAGCTTGGTATTACACCGGAGTGAGTATGGCCAGAACTTATAGATGAGTAAAAAGTGACCTTTTCATAAAGTTAACAACTGAGTCAGCCAGTTCATGAAAAAGGTCTTTTCAAGGACAGTCTCATCACTCTATTCATAGAAAAATTTTATCTTGCTTAGTGGTAAGCCACTATATTGTCATACATCAGCTAAATTCTTTCTGAGAACAAAACATTTTTGGCATCCGTCTGAGTAAATATGATTCATTCATGGGTTCGGAGAGGGCGAACATATTCTGAAAGTTGAAGAAAATGGATAGAGGGCAAAGGGAGTTTGTATTCAAACCTTGGTTGGCTGTTCAGTCATATCATGCACCCTAAGTTCAGCACTCTTTCCCCAACTAATCCTAAGAAAACCCCCACTACTTTCTAATTTCTAGTGTGAAAGAAGAATCTTTATTATTATCTGATAAGATCTTTCAATGTCCCTCTTTTTCTAACTACATAGCTCTGGGAAGTGAGAATCTCTTCCTATATTTCAGGAAAAACACCATATAATAACAAAAAAATGCAGCAGCAGTAGCAGTTCTAGCCATTTTCTACTCACTCAGACACCGAAGAAGCTGAACAAAATACAAAATAAGGCTATTTTCTTAATTGTGGGATACATGTGCTTATTTTTTTAAAAAAACTCAGATATAGTACTTACACTAGCAAACACTTGGTTTATCATTGTCCTTTTTAAGTGAAAGAATGAATATTTCTTGTTTCTAAGTCTTTACAAAATAACAGTACAATAGCTATATAGCCCTTACAAAAAATATACATTTGCAGTGCTCAATAATAGTGTCCTGATTTTCTGAAATAAATATATTTGAGAGGCAGCATACTCAGACTATTTCAGTAAAATGCTCTGTGTTTAACTTGATATTTCTGATTACATATCAGCCATATAAGACAAAGTAGAACTGCCTCTGTGAGTTTCTGAGACGATATTGTCTACTCAGGGATATGTGAAAATTGACTGATTTTTAATATTATTGAGAAATTTGATATCTTATGTGGAAAAGCACAATTTTGGATGTGGCTTCCCCCCCCCCCCCGCAATTCTTTGTAGATAATTACTGACGTATGGTGATAACATTACTTGGAATGTGATTCAGACTAATGTCGGAGAAAGTGAAATGCAATGGGGGGAACCCAGGTGAAGCCGTTCTCAGCAGATGTGTCAAATGTGAAAAGAGAATGATGCACCCTGAAATCTATTACGATATCCTTTTTCTGCTCATCTAGTAAGACACGTATTGCGTCTTTCAAAGTCAACAATATTTTAGTCTTTTGACTTGTGTGTTTTCTTGCATGGTGGCCCCTCTTGTTTAGAGTTTGCATGAATGGACTTGTTTTTGTTTCTGTGTCTTACTTCTCTGAATAACAGAAAGTGAATACATGGCTTTAGTGACCTATTATTTGGCACTTCATTCCTTGCCCATCCACTCCTTTTCCATGTATCAAATCGAAAGTTCTTAGAGAATTCTTGTTTTCCTCAGTTTGAACCCACTAATCAGTTTCTCGAATCAGAAGAAATTCCATTTGAAAACAGAGGCAGCAATGCACATTGTCTTTACAGTAGTTAATTCCTTGTCAATAATAACTCAGTCATAAAAAAATGTATGCAGAGTATAGAGTTATATGCTAGAGATTCTAATGTTTCTCAGAGATGCTTTGCACCCTAGCAGGAGCTCTGTTTTTTAGTAGAAACCATCCTTCAATAGACCCTTAGTTTCTATTCAGTGACTTTATGTAGGGTTTTCAAAGCAAATGTTTATGAAAGCAAATAGCTCCATCTTTCTTTGGGTGGTTTGAATTGGTAGGTTTGAACATTTGAAATATTGGTTGGCAATTATGATAGATAGGTTTATTGTGCCAAACTGACCAACAGGAACATGTGAGATTAATAAAGTCATAGTTTGATTAGAAGGCAAAAAGATAAATGGCCCCATAAGTTGCACACATCTCTTTGTGGCTCTCAAGTGAAAAGACTAATGTGTGAGTGCTTTAGCGAGTTCTCTGCCTCAAACCTGTGGGGCAGCCAGCTGTAGATCATGTTGCTAAAGCTTGAGGATCCTGTGATCACCACATAACTAGTGTGTACCTCACTTAGCTTGATGCTGTTGGATCTTGTTGTCTTCCTTTGCTTGAGTTCCATATCCCTCCCAGCCTGGCTTTCCTAAGCACCTGAGCTACTTAATGTTGGCTACCCACCCTGCTGTTTTCTGCTGGTGGGCAGACTGCCTGAATGGCCTGAGGGAAGACTCAGCTCTCTGTTTCCTTGACCTTGGACTCAAGAGCAATCTTTAGCTGAGGGGCTTCCACAATATTAACTGTTGCATGGAAGTGAGTTAAACTGAGCCCTTTGCCCTTCTGTGTGGACTAATTAGTGATGTGGACTAATATTCCTTCAGGGTGTATCTCAATCTCTGTCTATAATCGTGAAAGTCCAGGTTTTGTTTCTCAAGAGACCCCTTTCTAGCACTGCAATCCACTACTTACATAGCAACACCTCCAGGGTTCCCTTTTCAGTAGAAATCTCTGTATTTAAATTTGATATTTTTGATACCTACTCAATATATTGTTAGAATGGAAATAAAAGGAAAGTGGAGCCAAAGCATGGGTGTTAGTTAATGGGTTTTATTAGCATTAACAACCTGCCCAGGTATTTAGAAAAGAATGAGGGTTAAGGGGCAGGGGGAGGGGAGATTTGATAGCAGAGAGAAGAGTCACAGAAGGTGAGGAAATTTGGAGAGAGAGGGAACACAGAAATTCCATATTAATAAACTTTGGGGACAGAAATAAATTATCATGTCTAAAAGGAGACTATGGTCCACCCAACCACCCCTCCCCCCCACTAATTCCCAGACTAGTGTTTGTCCCAGTAGAATGTGAAGAGAGGGGGAATTGTTTCTGGAGAAGGTGAGGTGTCACATTCTGCTTGGTGGAGGTGGAGAAGGTGTTTGAGATGCTGCCTGTGGCTGAGAACCTCGGCATTACTGCTGGACCCTTGACAGATAAGAACGAGTAGAAATGTTTCTCTGAGTTTCCAGGGCTAGAAACTTCCAGTAGAAACTTTCTTCTTTCTCTCTTGAAGCAGCTGGTAGATTCGTAATGCTGACCTTGTGGTTAGCCACCCAAACTGCAACCTACCATCCCATCAGTCACCATCAAGTCCATGCCAGTGAGAGAACTGCAACAGTTAGAGAGGTTGGAATACAATTATACATATCACAGACCCCCCCCCTCCAATTCTTCCTAACTCAAAATTATTATACCTGTTAATAATATTAACATCTTTGTATTTTATAGTTAATTTGACTAATTGATAAGCATCCCTAAAAAAAGTCAACCAAAAAAACACAAAAGATAGCTCTTTGGTAAACCATTCCATAGGATTTTGTTGGCTATTATCTGTACAAGAGAAGATCACCAGTCTTCTGTACAGTCCAAGGCCTCTTCAGCACTTTACCCAGCCAAAACTCACTTGCCTCAGTCGGTGAAGACTCGCAGTGCCCCTCCTGTGGGTTTCTGAGACTCTCACTGTTGACAAGAGTATCAAGTCCCATCTTTCTCATGCAGCACAGTTTGTGCTTTCTAACTTCTGACTGTGGTTCACGCCCAACACGTAACCATCACACTGCCAGAGCTCTTGGGAGCAGTCTAGGGGGAGCAGTTACATAGCAATCTATGCTTAGAGATAAATACCAGCTCTCTGGGCATTCCCCTCTAGAAACGGATTTTATCCAGGCCATGACAAAGAAGGAGAATTGAACATTGCAATTATGAAGAAAGGAAAAGAAAATGTCATGGAGGCAAGAGTTACACAAGCACATTGACTCTCAAATTTCACTCCTAAGAATAAAGATGCTAGAAGCATATAAATATTTCATTTAAAATATTTAAATTTTAATACTTAATAAAATGTCTCTGCGATAGTGTTTTTAATTGCCTAGCACTCTGTTTCCTCACAAAGATATTGATATTTGTATTAAAATTAAGAGTTGCTTCTTTAAAATAGATTAACTGAAAATAAATATTCTGATATCACTCCCTGTCAGCCACATCACTCAAAAATGCTAGGGACAAAAGACTGCCATCATTTATCATGGGTTGCACTATCTAGACTTCATCTTTAGCATTGTCAGCAGTGCAGAGGGTACCATCAATCTTTGCTTTTTTTATGCTTTGTAAAGTTCGCTTTGCAACCCTTTAAAATGAAGAGATTCTTATTCAGCTATCATGAAGATTAAAAGAGTATTTCTTGAAAGCCAGGATGCATATTATATAATGAATATTATGGTGGGTTTTTCAAATTTATTTCATGAACATATTAATTTAATGAAGGTATTGCAAAGATCTAGCATGTCATAATATTAGCCTATTTCCTAAAGCTACAGACAGGAATGAAATAGCTATGATCCTATGTCCATGGAGGCTTTATGTTAAATGGGGACAGGTTTTGAGGTGCAGAACCACATATGAAAGAAGAAAAAAAGATTAATTGTGATAAAGTTATTTAGAAAATAATCAAGAAATGGGTGATATACTAGAAAAATTCACAACCCTTCAAGTAGGATGCTTAAATTAATCTCTCCAAAGCAGGTAAAAATATCCCTTCCACCAGCTGGGTTATGATGAGTCTGTCAGTAAACCTGGAAATCTTTTAATTACATTTAAGAGTTTCACAGAGTAAGGTGTTAACAGGGAAAAAAAGCCACATTTCAGCCATGCAAATGGACTGCTGATCAGAAAGAGAGTGAACATGGAAGAGAGAGATAAGTGTGACTTTAGCACACATCATTGTAGTTCAGTGTATGAAGGTATTGTGTGTGTGTGTGTGTGTATCTATCATAGGGGTTTGAACTCCTTTGGAAGCTGCTGGAAAGTAATGATTAAATAATTCTGATGAAAACAGAACAAAAAAATAATTCTGATGAATTCAGTTATTCTTAGGGCTGAGCCCTGGTGGCGTAAGTGGTTGAGTGTGGGACTGTGGCTTGCAGGCTTGATGGTTCAAATCCAGGGGCGGCTCTGACAGCACTGGGTAGCACCCACCATCACCAGCGGCAGTGATGCCCCCCCCAAAAAAAGAAATCAGTTATT
Organism: Nesogale talazaci; assembly: GCA_004026705.1. Classification (NCBI taxonomy): domain Eukaryota; kingdom Metazoa; phylum Chordata; class Mammalia; order Afrosoricida; family Tenrecidae; genus Nesogale; species Nesogale talazaci. Next base: position 63,409 of record PVJH01004965.1, read on the forward strand.
ATTAAGTAAAGCAGATCACCCACCATGATTGTCCTTCAAGAAAGTAATTTGTCCTCCCTCCATAATGTGAGCAGGCATTGTGCAACCAGTTACTTTAAGAGCAATAATCCACCCTCCCCACCACCACCCTGACTACTTTAAGGGGGCTGAGTAGCACGACCTGGTAAGCATTGAACTGGTAACCCCAAGTGAGTGGCTCAAACCTACCAGCATCTCTGAAGGATAAAGTTGAGGCTATTGAATCTATAAAGATTTATACTCTCAAAATCATATATAATCTTAAGCCAAACCCAGTGCCTTCCAGTGGATGCTGATGGAAAGCACCCCTGTAAGGCAGGGTAGAAATTCTCTTGTGACTTTTTTTGTGACTATAATTCTATTCTATAGGAGTAGAAAGCCGTGTCTTTGTCTGAAGAGTGGCTGGAGGTTTTGAACTGCTGATCTTATGATTATCTCTCCAATGTGTAACCACAAGACCATCAGAATTCTATCATCTATCTGTCTATCTGTCTATCTATCTATATCATTTATCTGTAATCATCTACATATTATATTTGTTCTCTAGCTAGCTAGGAAGTATGTCTCTCTGCGTGTGTTTCCTTAAAAAAGTTTAAGACAGAGAGTTAAGGTTTAAGTTGGAAAAGAGAATAGCAAATTCCTTTTTCTAAAAAAAAGAATAGGACTGAGCCCCACGGTGTAGTGGTTGTGTGCAGAATTTCTGCCCACAGGGTTGACAGTTCAAATCCAGCAGCAGTTCTCCAGGAGCAAGGCTGGGCCTCCTACTCCAACAAAAATAAATAAAAAGAGGAATAATATAATTAATTTAGATTATTTGACATTTTTATTAAGTATAAATGAGAAAAGCATAGAAGATGAAATGGGAAAATTTTTCTTCCCCATTAATCAGAGGTATTGTAATGATCGGTATATAGTTACATCAGAGGCAAAAGTAGTATGCAGAATTCAGATATACAATATAAATATAACTACTCTTTGTGAAGAATAAAGTGAATCTTGCAGTTAAGAATTTCCTGTGGCATATCTGTAAGGAACCTGGAATATTTTTTTAATTGTAACCTAAAAAGTTTGCCTGTAAATAGACTAGAATAAAATCCAAAGTTTATTAATAGTTACCAAAGATGAGTGGGAGGAGAAAGAGGGAGTTTCTGTTTATGGGACACTGAATATTTGTTTATGTTGATGTTAAATTAGCATTGGTATAGGAGAACTGTTATGCGCTTGCTTAATATAATTGACACCAGTTATATATCTGTAGAAAACTGACTGGGCAAATGTTACATAATGTATATTCTTTACAAAAACTATAACAATAAAAAGAAACAGAGCAGCTGGAGATGCTGCTTATGTGTGACAAAACATGTCATGAAATTTGCTTAGGTCGCTGGGATGTGTCATGGTTTCATAGAACCTTCCTGTTAATTAGCCTAAAATCATTCTTTAGCATTGCTGTTCTATTTCCTAGCTTGTTGCTTAGTGTTTGGAGTCTTAAAAACTCGCAATTGATGATTCAAGATACAACAACTATTTATACTACTAAAGATCATTAAAGAAAAAAAGTAGAATCTTGAATAGGAGAAAGAAATTCAATGGGGTGTTACTTGCCTATTTCAACAACTGCTTTCTTTTCCATGAGACCAAAAACTGCTTGGTCCCCCCACAACATTACTGGATATATTGATAAATATTCTATATGAGACCCCTGGCATAAAAGAAGAAGATATATGGGATACAATGTCAACCTGTTAGGATATTCAGACTTTCTGTATCCACAGAAGCTGCATGAAACCTAAAACTCTGCCCTGAGCTAAACTTTAAATCTGAAAGCTTAAATCATATATATTCCCTGAAATATTCTTTTAACAAAACAAGTTTTAGGTAAATTAGTCAAGAAAGTTTGTCTTGAGTATGTTGTTCTTTAAAATAAAAGTCCATATAATACCAGATTTGCAGCAATAATTTGAAGGTAATTTGAAGATAAATGGAAGAGAAAATGTATACATATATATTAGTGGTGGAGGAAAAAGGAGTCTGAGATGGTTACCCAAATTAAATGTTATAATACATGTCCCTGAATTGTACACAAAGGAGTTCTTTATTTTGTGTATGTTTTTCTTTGGGCATTTTTAATAGCAAAAACAAAATATAGAGTCTTTAAAAATAAAATTATTCTATTACCATTACTGGGTGCCTTAGTAAGTTTAAGAATCAAATCAAAGACAAGATTGCTGTAATTGACTTCCAGAAACAGTGATAGACAACGAATCAGTATTTTCTTGTGCCAGCTCCTCAAGTTTCTATTCCTATAAGATGTAAAGAGAGGCCTGGGACACTGTGTTCAGGTAAACTATAAGTTTAAGGGACTCAAAATATTACGATGGGCCTACAAAAAGTAGTTATCACTTCTCTGTCAGTTTATCATACTTTGGTGACTTACATAATGCTTTGATAATGGAAGCAGTGTCACCAGTATTTAAGATACCAGATGAGTTACCCAATGTTAATTCCCCCTCAACCCCACCCCCAGACAGGGTTTATTGGAACTTCCAGACTTTGGACAGACAAAAAAAGACTTGGATAAAGAATTCAAAAGGATTAGTCACTGAAAAAAGCCTGAATAATATCAGGATATAGTCAATTGTCCTCCCAGAAGATGAGTCTTTTAGGTAGAAAGACAATCAAAACATAATTAAGGAAGAATAACCTCCTCAATGTAGAGTCAATCATAGTAACAGGGATGGAGCAGATCTTTCAAGATGTTGGTTTACTGATGAAGCCTTCCTCAACGTGAAAAGATACAGCTGCAAACATCCATTACTAGTCATCTGTGGTATGTCCAAAATAGGAATGTAAGAAATTGGAAGTCCTGAAAAAATGAAATGGAATGCATAGAGATTGAAATCCTAGGCATTAGGGAATTGGAAAGGACTGGTATTGGCCATTTAGAATCAGAGAATCATGATAAACTATGGGCGGAATTCAAAAGGAATGGTGTTGGCTTTATGGTAAAAATTTTTTTCAGTGTCTATGTTGATGTACAATGCTGTCTATGAAAAGATACTGTTTATATACCTCTAAGGAAGCCCAGTTAATACAACTGTTGTTCAAACTTATTCACTAATCACAAATCCAATGATAAAATAACTGGGAAATTTTATATATGTATTCAGTCTGAAAGTGATCAAACATGCAATCAAGATGCAAAAGCTAGATAAAAAGGTGAAAGTTAATAACTGTGGGATAGGGTCTTGGTGATAGAAATGAAGCTTGAAATAACATAAATATTTTCAAAGCCCAAGACTTTTTCAATTACAAATAATTTTGTCAACAACATAAAAGGTTGGCCTTTTCCAGATAAAATTTGCAGGGATCATATTCACTACATCTGAAGGATGAGACCATCAAGAAACTCAATCCCATTAGCCAAAATGAGAACAGAGATTGACTCTCAATTGTTCATTGAAGCTGAAGAAGTTTAAAACTATGCCACATGAGAACCAATATAGGACCATGTGTATTGGCTTGGCTGACTGTAAAACGGTACCTGAGTATTTTGAGCTGCTTCTTCTCATGATTCTCTCCCACACCTTCCCGGCTTGAGCCCAAGGGTCCTCCTTGTGTGTGGCATTGTTTTTGTCACCTCCATCTCACGAAAACTTCCTAATTTTTAACTGTGGTCCCCGGATAGGGTGTATTAGCACTGGTTTCTTTGTTTCACTCTCTTGTCCATGCTCTCTCATATTCTTGCCCTGGCCCTTGTCCCTGATCTGTCTCTCCTCATTCTGCCTTTTTGCTCTCCCTTCTAGTTTACATGGGCTGTGTCTCTCAATAAAGCCTGCTAGTTGAGACTCTAATTCTACTTTGTCTCTGTATCTGTCACTTGGTATAAACCACATGAATGCAGAAAATATTGCAAGAACAGATTTAACACCACAACAGAAGATTTGACTAGTTTCTGGATAATAGCACACACATCATACATGATGAAAATACAAGGTCATTGTGTTGGTCTGGGTAGACTAGAGAAACAAATTCACAACCATGCATATGTAAATAAGGGAGAGGTTTATATAGAAGAGGAATGGAACATTGAGAAAGCATCCCAAGCCATTCCAGCCCAAGGTCATAAATCTGATATGGGCCCATATGTCCAATACCAATGCATAAAGTCTACTTTTGACTCACGAAGCATGTGCAATAGCACCCGAAAAATCACAGACCAGTGGGTGCAGAGCCTTGGGTGTCGAGTGACAGTAGAAGCGATAGAAGCATCCTGGTGCTGGCAGGGGTTTCCCCATGACTCCTCATTTCCAGGACTCAGGGTCCATCAGCAGTATCCATTGACAGTAGAAGCATCTCAGCTCTGGCAGGGGTCTCACTGTGGCTTTTCCAGTTTCAGAGGTCTGGTTCCATCAGAGTAAGTCCATGTGTATTCTCCACCAGCTGTCCCAATTCCTAGGACTCAGGGTCTCTGCTACCCTCTTGTCATTTGAGCATCTCCCAGAAACTGAGTCAAGTCTCTCAACCCCAATTGGGAAATACATTGAGGCTTCCCAGAATTCTCAGGAAAAAGCCCACACAAAGGTCTCATTGGCTATGTCCAGATTTACAGGCTAGACTTCCCCACCCACCCCTATACTCCCAGTGCTGAAATTGACACAGATTGGTGACTACCACAATCATTGACAATACAGAAAAGAAAGTGAAGGTCAAGAGATGCCTTATGAAGAGCCAGTGATGGTGAAGGAAGAAGCCCAAAGAGCACTGAGGGCCTTAGAGACAAAGAGTTGGCGCAATACCACTGGAAACACTTTAATGAGTGACTGAAGCACTGGGACATTCATCTTTTCATGCCAAGAATTTTGGAGGTAGTGGGCCAATACAATGGGAAGGGAGCTGTATTAGTTCCATTTCAAAGAAAGATAACTCAAGAAAATGTGAAGATTACCAAACAGCATCACTCATTGAAGTTTTACCAAAGATAATTGAAAAACAATTATATTGGTAAATCCACTGGGAGCTGTCAGAAATTCAATTTTGAGTCAGAAGGGGGCTTGGAAGAGGAATATGAAGGTTGATGTCAGATGTCTCTAGCTGAAAGCAGAGACTGCTTCTAAGATGTTGGGTTTTAGTAATGATGTCGAAGTACCCAACTGTGCTGCAGATAGCAAGAACAACATTGAGAAGAATGCGATTTCAGAATAGTTCATTTTGTTCATGTACAACCTGTACATGGGTTAAGAAATAGCTTTTGAAATTAGCAGCGGTGAAAGATTGCTGACTTTTTTTTTCAAAAGCAAAGTCTGCATTTGATTTGCTTCACTTGTCTTAAAGCATCAACAGAATTAGAGCAGAATGCGTTAGCAACCACTGATGATTACAATCTGAAAGGCAAGGTCAAAGCAAAGACCATTTTGTCTCTCATAACATCCTTCCAAAGTGCGGTCAAGTTGAAGTGCATGTCTTCTGTGTGTCTAAATGATGTCACTGATCACCCTGTTAATCAAGGTCAAATGGTGTACGAATTTTTATACTTGAATCATTTTTCTTGTATGCATGACTAATAAGTATGTGACTGTCTGAGAAATTCCCAAGACTAAACAAGAGAGTTGCATTTTTTTAGATAGCTAAAATGGATTTTTAGCTCTGTGTTCTTAAACACTTTATAGTCTGAGGTTGATCATGAAGACCAAATGAGTCCCCCTATTTTCTCTGGAGAGGTAATTTATTGTCTAGACTTACACACAAAAAAGAGCCATCCCAAGGGTAAAAGTAGTAACTTTCTAGAGACATTGTTATTTTGTTATTTAAAATAGCTGAGCAAGTCAACATAGGATACATGTGTTTGCTGCATTGCTTGCTGGCTGGGGGCTTCACACCAGCATCCCCAGTTTACCTCAGAGTTTAAACTAGTCTTTGATTTTGGAGAGAATACTTAAGGCATTTCAATTGTCCCTTTCACCAGTTTTTGTCAGTGTGATCTACTACATGAAATGACTGGGTGATAGATAGAAGACAAAAATTGAAACCGACATGCTCATATTGCCACATTTATTGGGAACTGTCATGAGAACTCTTTTTCTTGAGAGTACCCTTCCTGGCCCTCTGACCAGCCTCCTTGGGAACTAAGGTAATCTACTTTAACATCACAATGAAATGCAGGTTTGTAAGTGCCTTAGGGCAATGCTTCTGTGACCTAACCCTCTCTATCAATAGAAGCTGTCTTTCTCCCAGGGAAAGGGGTGTTCATTTCCCTGGCCAAGAACACAAACTGGAGATGGAATCCAGGAATGGGATTATCACACAAGGCAGCTGAAACTTCATCTAAATATAATGATCTTTTACTTCTATTAATACTGCTTTCCTGGCTGAGCCTGGTGGCGTAGTTGTCATTGAGTGCAAGACTGCAGCCCACTGACTTGGTGGTTCAAATCCAGTAGCAGCCTTCCAGGAGCAAGCCTGGGCCTCCCAGTCCCACTAGAGGACAGTGATGCACCGCCCCCCAAATAAATAAAAATATAAGGGAAGATAGAAAAAATACTGCTTTCTTAGTGATATATGAATTTTAGCTTGTTTTTTCTTCTGCTTTCTGTATTCTGTCTTTCCTTATTAATGTAAAGAGGCTTGTCCAGGGAAGACAGGATCCACTGCAGTGTGGGGAACAGTCTTTTGAACATCCCCCACTGCAGTCTGGGATAGCCTGATAATCAAGACCTCACATCATTCTACTTGGACATTGTAGTGGTCTTCTTTTACCTAAACCGGCAACCAAAATAAGGAAGCCAGACTGAGATCTTGACAAGTGTTTTGTGAGGGAGATGCAGGAGCAGAGTCATGCTCAGCTCTTTCTAGTAGGGTGATTGGAGACAGTAAGAGGAGTGGAAAGGAAAGCAGATTCAGATTCTCTGAAAGCAGATGCCAGATCCAAGGCACAAAGCTGAGATGACTTCAATAGCTTGGAAGCTTATAGCCTGGCATCTTCTCCATGAGGAGGGAGACAGGAACAATTTTCAAAGATGAAAACTGCTAATGTCCTTTTGAGACATGTGTATTCTGCTGTACAGAGATCACCCCACATCCCCAGACACCAGTGTTTTTTGCTCAGCAAGAATAAATCTGTATACTTCCTTTTTTAAAATTTCATTATCTGACTTCACTTTATTTATCACCATCTCCCACTCACCCTAAAAAAAAATAAAAGGTTAGATGCAAGAGAGACAAGGACATTACAATAAATTTCCAGAGAATGATTATATCCTTATTTTGACCTGTGTATACTACTTTGGGAAAACCATGACAGCAATGTACTCAAACATACGGTCAGCATTCTTATAATATAATATAATTCATACTTATGAATTATAATTTATGTCTACACCAATACAACAGGGAATCCAGGTTGTTGAATTGGATTTAAATCTGAATTGTTTAGGATCTCTTTGGAAAGAATACCTGATAGAAATACTAACAAGTTCAAAAATGAGTTATTGTGCAGGGAGGGGGTGGAAACAGAAAAGAAAAGAGAAATGCATGTCCACAAGTGGTCAGTGTCAAATCTAAAAATTTTAAGTTAGGTCTATATCATCTTCTATCATGTTTTCTATTCAAAATTTGACCCAAGAAAATGGTCTGGAGTAAGTGATATCTTTTTGTGGGGATAACTACCTTCAGCATTTTGTTTTTCTTCTTGATGGCTTCTATAGTATTGATAGAAATGGTCTCAGAAGATATAGATAGATGATATAGATAAAGATATAGATTTAGGGGATTCAATGTAATGGTTATTTGTAGCTCAGGACAGGTCACGTTGAAAATCACTGAAAAATATTCAATCACTTTCTGTGAAGAATCAGATCACCTCTGGGGAGAAAGCTGGCAGACACTAAGGAATTTTCAAACCTTGAGTGAGTCATTGACAGAGAAATGTACTGAGAAAAGGGGTCATGGAGATAACCTCTGTTAGCATAGAATTTGTAAATGTGCACCTACTCTTTCCTGGGTGAATGATTTAATGCTTCCTGCAGTTGTAAATAAGACAAGAAGGTGTGCTAACCCTGTCTTCTAAATAAAACGTAGCAATATACTTCATGTAGAGCTCAATGCATATTTATTAATTTTGAAGAAGACATTTAACATCCATATCCATACAGATATCCAAGGACAAACACTATTACTCCTGTGATCATTTATGGATACAGTTCTGACTTCTGAGAAGGAGAAATGAATACATAATACTTTATGTAGTGATATACAGGGTAAATTCTGAAACAAAAAATAGTGTTATATTTAAAAGACAAAAATACATTAAGATCTCAATAATATATTTCTAATAATGAATCATTAAGTCCTAACCTTTTTTTTGTATTTTAGTAAAGCAGAAAAATAGGCATTTAATAACTTGAAACAAAACTTCCAATGTGATGCTTTGAAAATACTTTTCTGTTTCCCAGAAGCTGAAACAAGAACATTATTTTTCTCATTTCCAACATAACCTTCCTGAAACAAAATCTAGATAAAATTATCTGACATTGAAGGCAAGGTAAAGAAAATGAGATGAGGATGAGATGTCAAAACAGAAGACTGCTCACAAGGTCTGTAAAATGTAGCAAGAAAAATGCAAGATCAACATTGTTGTACTGATGATCAAGGAAGAAAATACACTATGAATAGCCACATAAAGGATACTGCCTTAACAGGGAGCCGCTGATGAGCTACAGGCCAGTTCTGAAGAGGACATAGGACCATGGATCTCGCTCCTGCTGTGAGATGGAGCTTGTCTGAAGGCAGAGAAAACCAGAAGGATGTTTACTTGCGTTTTATTGACTATGCCAAGGTATCAACTGTATAGTTCATAACAAACTATTAATAGCCTTGATACGAATGAGAATTCCTTAGCACTTCTTTGTGTTCATTCAGAACTTGTAGCGGGGATCAAGAAGCAGTTGTACAAATAGAACAAGGAAATCTGCATGATTTAAACCCAGGCAAGGTGTGCAGCAGTGTAGTATCCTCTTATCATACCTTTTCAATCTATATCCTGAGCAAACAACCAGAGAAGCTGGATTACGCAAAGACAAGTAAGATGTCAGGATTGGAGAAAGGCTTTTTAACAACCTGCAATATACAGATGACACAACCTTGTTTGCTGAAAGTGAAGCGGACTTGAAGAACTTGTTAATAAAGATGAAGGCTTGCAGCCTTCATTCCTGATTGCAGCTCAGTGTAAAGAAGACCAACATATCCTCATCTGGACCGATAGGTAACATCAACATGAATGGCAAAAGCATTTAAGTTGTTGAGTATTTTGTCTTTTTTGGATCCATAACCAAAGCTCATGGAAGCAGTAATTTAGAGATTAGAAACTGTATTGCATTATGTCAATCTACTGTATAAGACTCCTTTAGAGTATAGAAAGGCAAAGGTGCTACTTTAAGAACTAACGTGTACTTGATCCAAACCATGATATTTTTAATTGCCTCATATGCTCGTGAAAATTGAACATTAAATAAACAAGACAAATGAAGAATTGATGCGTTTGAATTACGGTACTGGTGAAGAATCCTAAAAGAACCATGGACTGCTATAAGGGCAAGCACATTCTTCTTGGAAGCAGTCAGACAAGAGAGTTCCCTGGAGACAAGAATGACAAGACTTTGTCTTACATGCTTTTGGGGAGGCTATTAGGAGTGACCAGTCTCTAGACACGGACACCATGCTTGTTACAGGAGAGGGGCATCTAAAAAGAGAAAGGCCCCCAAGGAGGCAGGTTGACACTTTGACAGCAACAATGGGCTCAAGCAGGAACAATTTTGATGAGAGCAGCCCACTGTTTGACGAGTGCTTCTTTACTTCTACCCAAGGAACTATAATTGGATCCACACAGAATCATACATATGTGTCCATAACACTTTGTTTTTCTTAGGTGATGATGAATCCATGCTCAGCCATAATAGGATGAAATATTGTTCACTCCTCCATGATATTGACAGCATTTCCTGTTTGTGTCCATTGTTGCAATTACTGTGCAAACATATCTCATCAAAACCAGAAACCTTACTTCTAACACAGAGCAACCGGTAAGACTGGATAGAAATGTCCTTGTGAGTTTCTGAGTCTGTAATTCTTTACTAGAGTAGAAAAATCTCCTCTTTCTTCTGTGGAATAGCTAGTAATTTTGAAATGCTAATTTTATGGTAAGGACCCCAACTCATCATTCACTGTGCCACAAGGGTTTATGTCTCATGGAAAGTTTTTCCTAACAGCTGGGTTCAAAGGTAGATTTCTACTCCTACATTTTAAAACTTAGCTTATGGTTGTTCTTTAGCACTCCATGGTATGCTTAACACATTGCAGACGGACCTCGAGTTTACTCATATTTATGGTTTAATGCAAAAAACCATCCATTTATAGTTTAATGCAAAACTATAATTGAATTATGGTACTGGAGAAGAACACTTGGGTAAATTGGTTTAAAAATATCTGGTCTTTCATGTGCTAATATTAACCATCAGCACCATAATTCAAAGTTATGATTTCTTCTTTAACCTTCCTTATATTTCAGCTTCCACATGATGAGACAATTGAATATACCATTGCTTGGGGAAGGCAAACCTTTGTCTTAAATGTGACATATTTCTCTTGACACTTTAAAGAGGTCTTGTGCAGTAGATTTACCCAAAGCAATATGACCCTTAACACTTTTAGGGAACATTAAATAAAGTTAAAAACAGGAGACATCTCAGGCCCCAAGTAGGGACTCATGAACCTTGCCCGGGAGCTCTGAAATAAAACTTTAAATCTAAAAAATATAAATAAATAAAGTTAAAGACATATCTTTCTTTTTTTAGCATCACTGCTTCTGGTGGTCATGGGCATTAACCAGTGCTGCTCCTGAGAGCTGATTCTGGATTTGAACCGCCAATGCCTGCAGGCTGCAGTCCTGCACTCAACTGTTTACGCTATCAGGGATAAGCCCAAAACATATCTTTCTATGTGTGTTATCTAAACAACTCCTAAAGTACATGCATAATATAAATGCTGAAAGTGTGTATGCAGAATAAAGAGTTGACACTACCACTGCAATTCATTTTTGGTAAGCATGCCTCCAATCGTCCGTATCCTGAGTTTTCCAAATGCTCATTTTATTTGATTATGCTGATGATATTAGTGAGGAAACGAAAAATCCATTTATTATTAAATATATAGAGAGAATACCTTAAGCAAATATGATTTGAAAAACTAAAAGGTGCTTATAGAAATTCTCAAGAGTTAAAAGTTTGCTGATGAGAGAAGAGGAACAAGAGTGCTCAGATTGTTAGTCACTCTCCATACAGAGAGGAATTTACTGCTTACGGGTATAAATTAGTCAACTATGTAGCATGATCTTTATAATAATCTATAATAAAGAAAGACTATAACAATTGCGTGACATTTCCAAAAGACCCCAGCACCATCTTGTCATACCCAATCCAATTCTACAAGTGGGTTCTCTAGAAGTAAAGATCTCAGTAAGAAAATCAAGGATGGAAAGTGTATTGTGAGATGTAAGTGCACATCATAAAATTAGCTACATGCCAGAGGCCATCTTTTATATTCTCTGACATTATTTTAAATGCTTATACTAACTTATTCCTAGTGCTATTCCTAGTCAAGTCAGTTTTGGCTCAATCAGCTGAGGAGAATGAAAGCTGTGTAGGTCTGTTCCATGATCACCAAATACCTTGAGTGAATGAATTGGTAGGCTTTCGACCATAATTTCAGAGACTATGAAGGTCATTTTACATAACACAGTCCACAGAGATAATAATCTATACCCGATGATGATAAGTAGGTCTTCAGAATATATGAGCAGCCGTATAAGATGAGACTATATGGTCTCTTCTTGCTCAAAGGAAAGAAGAGTAATGTAAAGCAAAGGAATATGGAAATGATTAGTTCAGTGGACTCATGGACTGCCTATCATAATTTTACTCAACTTTGAGATGATGAAATCTAGAGCATGCTTGGCGGCCATTACTAAGTTTTCTGGAAGAGATTACATAACTTATCCTAGATAGAATGGTTGGTAATTAGAAATGTGCTCCAGAAGCATACAGGAGATCAAGATTACTGGTTGGATAGAAGCTGGTAGATTCCCTAAGATTATGACATTAGTGACTGTAATAGTTACATAATATGTTGTTAACTTGAGACTATTAAGAGTGAAGAAGTGGAGTTTAACCTGTTAATCAGGTCACATTTTGATGACCTCACTTAGAGACACTAAGGAGATAAATAGCTCCCTTGAGGCAGGACAAAGACACGCACTCCCTGTGAGATATTCCTGTTGACAAGCCTTATGGAACTATATTTAAGACAGCCATACTATTGAAGTTAGAGGAGCCATGTAGACATCCATGCCAACATTAGGATGCTTCTATTGCTGCTGGATTCACAAGACTTTCCACCAACTACCCTGTGATCTTCCTGCATTCGGCATCAATGAATGTGTTGCATGAGTCTGAAGAGGAATTTACAGACTGAAATTGTACGTATGGGCTAATGTCAGACTTCTGGACTTGATCTGGGCCGGGATGTTTTCTTAATGTAAAATCGCTCTTTATATAAATATTTTTCCTATATGCATATGTGACTCTCTAGATTTGTTTCTCTTGTCCACTCAAACACAGTGACTCTTGGGGTCTGGAACTGAACTGAACCCTACATCTCAATTATATACCAAACAATAGACAGGCCTAGAAAAAGAAAAATAATAACTTAGAAAATCAGCCATTTGAAATTTCAAAAAAAGGGTAGTATTTAATGGTAAAAGGAATCATAAGAAGGAAGTGTTTAAATGAGGGACTTATGTTAAATGAGAAGAAAGAACAGGTGTATGAATTGTGAAATGTAAAAACTGTGATCAGGAAGCTTTGCCTAAATCACATTATATAGTTTAAAGAAAAGAATGGTGAAAGGCTACAATCATGTCTTTCCTGTTTGGCTAGAGAAACAAATTCATAGATACTTACATATGTACAAGAAAAAAAAATCTTATGTAAAAAGTAATTGTGTATTAGGAAAACATCCCAGCCCAGTCCAGATCAAGTCCATGAGTTTGATGTTAGCACATATGTCCGATACCATTCTATAAATTTCTCTTCTGACTCATGGAAAACAGCAATGACACCAAGTGTGGGAAGATCATAGGGCAGTGGAAACAGCTCAAAGCTTCCAGGGCTCTCGATGTGGCTCCTTCACCTCCCGGACTCTAGTGTAACTCCAGGCATATTGTCAGCAGGAAGATGAACAAGAGAATCTGTGCATAGTTGGCCTCCAGTGAGCTATTTATCTCTGTGATGCCTTTAGAGGAGGTCATCAAGGTGCAACCTGATGGAAAGGCTATGCTCCATCCCTCCACAAGTTGACACCACATTATGTAACTACCACAAAGATCAAGGGGTACAGCTTTTCTTATGGATTGCAACTCAATGTAAAGAAAATCAAAATCCTTATCACTAGAAAAACAGTTAGCATCATGATCATTGGAATAAAGAACTAAATTGTTGGCTGAGCCCGGTGGCATAAGTGGTTATATGCGATACTGCGGCCTGCAGGTTTGGTGGTTCAAATCCAGTGCTGTTTCTCAGGACCAGCGCTGGGTGGCTCCCACACCATCAGAAGGCAGTGATGCCAAAAAAAAAAAAAAACAATTAAATTGCCAAACATTTTGCTTTGCTTGGATCAACAATCAATGCCCATGAAAGCAGTAGTCTAGAAATCAAACATTGTGTTGGGAAAATCTACTGCAAAAGATCTCTTTAGATTATTGAAAACCAGAGTGGTTACTTTGAGGACTAAGATGTGCCTGACCCAAATCAGGGCATTTTTAATTGCATCATATGCAGGTGAAAATTTTCTGCTGTATAAGGAAGATAAAACAAGAAGGATAGATCAGCAACAATGAATTTGGATTGCGGTGTTTGTGAAGAAATTTGAAAGTACCACAGATTGCTAAAAGGATGAACAAGCCTGTCTTGGAAAAAACTCTGGACAGAATATTTCTTAGGGAAAAGGTCTCTGATGACACTTTGTGTTACACGCTTTGAATGTACAAGTTGTCAGCAGAGACAAGTCCGTGTAGAACAGCAGTTCTCAACTTGTGAGTCATGACCCCTTTGAGGGTCAAACAACTCTTTCACAGAGGTCACCTCAGACCATCAAAAAACATAAATATTTCACAATATATATTTACATCTTGGTTTTGTGATGAATCACTATACTTTAATTATGTTCAATTGTAACATTGAAAATACATCCTGCATATCAAATGTTTACATTATGATTCATAACAGTAGCAAAATTATATTTATGAAGTGGCAAAAAAATAATTATGACTGGGGTTCACCACAATATGAGGAATTGTTTTAAAGGATCACAATATTAAGAAGTTGAGAATCACTACTGTACAAGGACATCATATTTAGTGATGCGGAGGATCAACAACAAAAACAGGTCCTCAAGGAGATGGATTGACACTGGCTACAACAATGGGCTTTGAACAGGTGTGGTGATAGAACTGGACCAGTTAGGGTTCACTTTTGTTGTACAAAGGGTCACTATGGGTTAAAATGCACTCAATGGAACTCAGCAACAACAACTCTTATTATAGAGTATCTATTGCTCCCTTAAATTCTGTAGTATTTTTATTCATATATTCGAAGACTCTTTTTTGGTACAGAGGAATTTATTATAGTTTCTGTGTTCTTATCCAGTGGAAGTTTTGGTCACTATATAATATCCCTCTGTCTTTTATGTTGGAGTTTGATCTTGTAAAAAAATATACCACCAGGGCTGAGCCCCGGTGGCGTAGTGGTTGTGTGCAGAACTGCAGCCCACTAGGATGGAGGTTCAATTCCAGCTCCACAGGAGCAAAGGCTGGGCCTCCTACTCCCACCACCAGAGGGCAGTGATGCCCCCCCAAAACAAAACAAAAACAAAAAACCAAAAATATACCACCACACTTGCTCTGTTTTTGATTGTGATTAGTTTGGCTTTTTGTTGTATTTTTTCATTTTTTGATTTTTTGGATTATTTTTGTCTTTGTGTCTCTTGCAGACAGCATACTAATGGGTCCTGCTTCATTATCTATTGTTTTAGTCTCTCTCAGGACTACTGCCTTTAACTCATTTACAAATTCAATATAATTATTGATAGGTATGAATTTACTGGCATCATTTAGCTCTGTGTTTATCTTTGTGTTTATGCATTCAGTGTGCTGTTGGTTTCTTTTTTTCTTGTAACTTTCCATGATAAAGTCATATTGGTTGTAGGCTTTCATTATTTTCTGTCATTGCTGTAGATTTAGTGTTTACTAAATATGTGTGACTTGTAATGAATTTCCTCTTTTTAAAAAAATTTGATGAAACTTATTCATTTTCATTGAGGTTATTCTGTAATGTCTCAACTTTATAGCTATCTGTTCTACCTTGAAAGCTACCTGGCTTCCTTTCCATTTGAACATTCTGTAACTGAATTTCCTCTGCCTTGTTTGTAATTCTTTCTTACAAATTGATAACTCTAGTTCTCTACCTTCAGTCTTGTCAGTTTATTCTCATAAGGATATTTCTCTATCTGTGTTGAGAGGAGCCCTATGCTACCTCACTGATGGACTCAATTGTGTCAGCTATTCCCTTGGAGTAAGTTCACACACACATGTGCGCACACACACAGTTTTAAAGAATGCAGACTAAGAGGGTGAACAGGTATGACAGAATACAACTGCCACATAGGGTTTTCCGGGATCAAGTCACAGGTTCCCTTCTCCAAAGAAGCTACGAGGGAGTTCAAATTACTAAACTTTTAATTAGTAGTTGGATGCCGCAATACTATTCTACTATAGCTCTAGCATTCAATAGTATGTACTGAAAGAAAATGTTGCATGAAAATATGCTGCATCCTAACACAAAAATTGGAGTTGTACATGGTACAGAATCCCAATGAATACCTTAAATGAAATTTTCCTTTAAACTATTTTTTCTCAACCTTTTTAGTCCTGGTATACAGAGCTTTAGGAAACAAATCAAGTAAGGGAAACTATATCATTCTGGTTCTTTCCCCTGCAAACAACAGATATTGCCTGGATATTTAACTTACTAGGGTCCTTCAGAAAGTTCATGGAGAAACTGAATTAGAAGACTATGGAATTTTTCTATGAATTTCTGTAAGTTCCTTTACAACTAAGGTATAATCATACGGATAGAGAGAAGTCGGTGTTAATTCTTGAGACCATATACCCAGCATCTCTGTAAGGATAGTTTTCAGCTCAGATATAGTCACCACCCATTATTTCAAAGGCATCAGCAAAATCCAATGTAGCACACACAGAATGTTTCACATACTTGATAAAATTGTCGGTCTTCTCCACATTATAGAGAGTTTGCCAATGACTGTTCCTAGAGAGAAATAGAATAAAACAAACCTAAGAACACTGTCGAATCTTTTTGAACAGTCATAAAATACCACCAAACATCTTTCTGATATTCTTTGCTTTCAGCTGAGATTCATCTGATGCCAACGATGATATCCTTCTTGCCATACTGTTGTTGTTAGGCACCACCTAGCCAGTTCTGATCCTTAATGACCCTATGCACAAGAGAATAAAAGTATGTCCTATCCTGTGCCACATCATCACAATTGTTCCTATGCTGGAGGCTGTTGGTGAAGTCACTGTGTCACTCCACCTTATGGTGGTCCACCCCCTTTTCACTGCCCCTTTAATTCACCAAACATGATGTCTTTCTCTAGGGGAGGGGTATCTCTCAAAAGCTTCCTACAGTATATAAGATGAGGTCTCGCCTTTCTTGTCCTAAAGAGCACTTTGGTGGAACTTCTTCTAAGGAGGATTGGTTTGTGCATGGAGCGGTGCACGCCATGCTTTCAATATTCTTCACCTGCACTAGAATTCAAGTCCATTGCTTCTTCTTTGGCCTTCCTTTTGCCAAGTACAACTTTCATTGAGTATGAGGCAATTGGAAAGACCATGGTTTGAGCCAAGAGCACCTTAGTCTTCCAAGTAGCGCCATTGTGTTTCAGGTCTCTAAAGTGATCCTGTGCAGCAGATCTGACCAATCCAACTCACTTTCACTCTCTTGACTACTGTTCCCATAAGCAATGAGTATGGATGCAAGCCAGAGAAAATAGTTGAGAACTTTAATCTTTTCTCTCTTTATCATGATGTTACCTATGGTGGAATATCCTCTTCTAAGTACATATTGAATTTCTGGAAACTCCTTTCATAGGTATCTGTTTTGTTTTTAATTATCTTCAGCAAAATTTTACTTTATGTGATAATAATAATGTTTAATTGTTTCTGCATTCTGTTGATTTCCTCTTTTTAGAATCTATTGAGTCATATTACTTTCAAATAAGTGCAAATATGGATGTCTTTCAGTAGGTTGGTCAAATAGCGGTCTTTCTAAATCTTGGCCTATATAAGAGAGGGCTTCCAGTGCTTCATCAGATTGTTGAAACCTTTCCATTGATATTCCATCAATTCTTGGAGCCTTGTTTGTCAATAATGCCATATCATGATAGTTGGGGAACATAATGAGTTTGTCAGATATTTCATTTTTCTTAAATCCACAAGCAGTCATTATGGAAGTATTGGGCAAATTTACATTAAAGATTAAGGAAAAAAAACCCAGAAGAATGGATGCATTTGAATTATGCTGTCATTGCTCACTTGGGCAGCACATATACTAAAATTGAATTATGCTATTGAATGCTGAGGGAACTGTGGACTGCTCTAGAACAAATAAATCTGTTTAGGTAGGGCAACAGGAGAGAGCTTCTTAAACATGATCATGGCAAGATAATACTTTGGATATATTATCATGAGAAACCAATCCTTAAAATTGACATCATGCTTAGGAAGATGAACTTTCAGGGAGATAGGCTGATAAAGTAGTTACAATGATGCTCTTATACATAAGAACTAGAGGAACAATTAAAAATAACTCTAAGGATGCTTCAATACTCCTGGCTATGAAATAAAGAAAGAACTGGACTTATTTATCTTATATATAATTAAAGAGTGAATACATATTATCTTATAAAGTACTTTTAAAATAATTCATAACCTAGCAGATTCTTGATTATGCATGAAATGTGTAAATTGCAGATATATCATTAGGGAAACTTTGGGCAGATTATTCAACTGAGGCTAAAGCACCTTGCCTTGAAAAGTGTATTCAGTATAGAATATTCTGGTGATCTAGCAATGTACAAAACTTTGAAATGATTTTAATTACATTAAATTATAGTAAGATCAGATTTAAAGTTAGAACATAATTTCTTATTTGATATAAATGCTAGATCAAAGATGGCTGAACTTGTTTATTATTATGGGATGCCTAGATTTTCAGTCTCTCTATTACAAGTTTAGGTAGAAGAAGCTGGAACTGTACCTTGAATTTTAGAAATGTGTTTTTAGTTTGTTTTATGAAGTGTGCTTAATATTTGGAGATTGGGGGAAAGTGGTATTCATTAAGCTACTAACCTCAATGTCAGAAGCTTGAAACCACCATCAGCTCCACAAGAGAGAGACAAGGCTATTTGCTCTCCTAAGAGTTACATTCTTAGAAACCCACAGGGGTAGTTCTCTCCAATCCTACAGGGTTCCAATGACTAGAATGGATTCGATGATCGCAAACGTTTATTTTTTATTGGTATCAACAAAGTTATTATATACCTTTTCATGGGTATATCAACTACATTCAGTGTATCTATTCTCAAGAAGGATAATGAGAGGGGGGTAGATATTACCCCACTGTTTTTAAAGAGGAGTAGGAACCAAACTGAAATAATTAGTATTTTGGAAAAGAAAAAAAATTAAAAATGCAGGGCACAGTGGCGCGCGCCTGTAGTCCCAGCTTCTCAGGAGGCTAAGGCTGGAGGATAGCTTGAGTCCAGGAGTTCTGGGCTGCAGTGCGATCGGCAGATCGGTGTCCGCACTAATTTCGGCATCAATATGGTGACCTCCCGGGAGCGAGGGACCACCAGGTTGCCTAAGGAGGGTTGAACCGGCCCATGTTGGAAATGGAGCAGGTCAAAACTCCTATGCTGATCAGTAGTGGGACGCCTGTGAATAGTCACTGCAGTCCAGCCTGGGCAACATAGTGAGATCCCGTCTCTTTTGGTAAAAAAATAAATAAATAAATAAAATAATAAAAAACTTAGGGGAATTTAGTATGGTGTTTGCTGTCTACCATCTGCTCTCTCCTGTCTCCAAACTGTAATGATTCATTGAATCTTTTAAATCTTTTCTTTTTAAAGAATTCACCAGCCTCTGAAGATTTATGTGAACAAGAAGATATCAATTTTTTTTCTTTTTAAAAAAATCATTGGTATAAATTGAGATGAACAAATTTAAGACCATACATCCATTATACCCGGTATTTAACCTGAGTGTAATTTATGGAAGGTTGTCTGTACAACATCTAAATATTTGCCTATGCCCTGCAGTGGTATCCATCACATAAAAGAGTGAGTCCATATACATAATCATCTAATGATATCCCCTCATAATTGTGGAAAATACCACTATATTTTAGTAACTTATTTATCTATTTTTTGGGTCTCTCTGAGATACAAGGAATACACATTACCTTTACATTTTATAGGTCTTGGATTGATTTAATTATTCACATAGAGATTTTATATATTAGAATTGTTGATTCTACAATTCTCTTAGATTTACTGATAATAAACACTTGTTGGGACAAGTGAGTAGGTCTATTTGTACCAACTTTTACAATTGGCATAAGGAACACATGACATTTTGTTCATGTCGTTGTCACTTTAATTTTATTCAGAAACCCCCCTGAGCATTATATAAGTATGAGAAAGCATTACACATTCATACAAACTTCTTGCACACATGAAAAAAACCTGAGGTAAGCTTCAAATTATCTTCTAAGTTAATGATGTGTTTTTCATGTGCATGTCAGTCTCAGTAATGTCCAATTAAATATATTTCTCCTACACCCAATGTGTAAAGTATGCTTGGCGTTTGCAAACACAGCATGAAGGAATATTTATCATCTGGCTAATGGAGATCATTTAGCTGCCTGTGATACAGAGTTGTTTTTTATTGGTTATCAACACACTGGAATACATCAGGTGTGAAATCTATAATTTAAAGGGAAGGGAAATTTCAGATAGACATCCATCATACACATTTGTCAATTTAATATTAAATTTCCATAAAGATGTATTATTAATATGAAGTAAAATCCCAAAATGTCCCAATAAGAGCAAAAAATCCCAATAACGTACAAAAAGTAACTCAAATATCAAAATGTCTTACTACTGAGCTCTCAACAGCTAAGTGGTGAATAATAAAATTAATGAAATAAAATAATCAACAATAATATTAAATATATAACATAGCATATATGCAATCCATAGAAATAAGTGATTTATATTTCAAGCAACAATTTAAGTTTTAAACATAAACTTTGTTTTAAATTTTCAGGATAATTATTAAGGTACTCGTGGGCATGCCATATGCCTCATATGTAGTTTTTCTCATTTCTAACATCACATATTAGAAATGCACATGTATTTCAAGTACTAAATTACAATCATTGTATTTGCCATAACTAAAGTCTACAATTTTTTCCTAATAACTTAGTTTTGTCTAATTTCCTTCTTCTATTTCAGGGTCCATTTGAATATCTCTCATTATAATGAATCACTTTATACTTAAGCTATGCTTGGCCATGAATAATTTCTCATAGGTTTTTGATTGTTGATGGGCTTGCATGGCAGTTTTCAGACATATTAGCCAGATATATAGAGTGTCTCCCAGATGGAATTTGTCTGATGCTTCATTATGTTTAATAGTCATATATTTCAGGAAGGAAAATTTTATAATGAAATGCTATTTTCATTGCGTCACATCAAGTGTACAACTACCATTGACTTTATCTATTGTTTTCCATTCTTCTCTTTAGAAATCAGTCACACTGTATGCAGTAGACATCAGAAACATAGATGATCTACTTAAATTATTTCTTAAGCATTTCCTTTTGGAGAGATTTGCTTATACTCTCTCATTACTTTATATACTCATATTTGAAATCCATCTTATTATATACTGGAAATACTATTTAACACTTTACTATAAATAATAATTTTCCAGATTATTTTCTTTGAGTATTCCTTTGGTCACCTTTTGTATTTATCTTACATAGCAATATTATTACCGAAGGTTTTTGCTTTTTTATTTTTTAGATCACTTTATTGAGGGTTCTTACAACTTTTATCAAAATCCACTCATCCATCTATTGTGTTAAACACATTTTTACATTTGTTGCCCTCATGATTCTCAAAACATTTGCTTTCTGCTTGAGACCTTGGTATCAGCTCCTCATTTTTCCTTTCCTTTCTTGCTTCCCCACCCCTTATTAATCTTTGATAATTTATAAATTATTATTATTATTTTGTCATGCCTTACACTACCTGATGTCTCCTTTCACCTACTTTTCTGTTTCCCATCTCCCCAATTGGGTTATATGTAGATCCTTGTAATTAGTTCCTCCTTTCTAACCCATCTTCCCTCCACCCTCCTGGTATTGCCACTTTTGCCACTGGTTCCAAAGGGATCATCTGTCCTGAATTCCCTGTGTTTCCAGTTCCTTTCTGTACCAGAGTGCATCCTCTGGCTAGCCAGATTTGTAAGGCAGTATTGGGATGATGATAGTGGGGGAGGAGGGAGAGAGGAAGCATTTAAGAATTAGAGGAAAGTTGTATGTGCCATTGTTGCTACACTGCACCCCCATTGGCTCTTCTCCTTCCCAGACCCTTCTGTAAGGGGATATCCAGTTATCTACAGATAGACTTTGGATTCTCACTCCACACTCCCCCTCATTCACAATCATATGCAATTTTGTCCTTTGATGCCTGGTACCTGATCCCATCAACACCTCGTGATCACACAGGCTGATATGCTTCTTCCATGCGGACTTTGTTGCTTCTGAGCTATATGGCTGCTTGTTTACCCTCTAGTCTTTAAGACCCTAGAGTTTATATTTTTTGATAGCTGGGCACCATCAACTTTCTTTACCACCTTTGCTTATGCACCTGCTTTGAATTCAGTGATGTGTTGTGAAGGTAAGCATCATAGACTGCCAGTTTAATAGAACAAAGTTTCTTGCATTGAGGGAGTACTTGTGTGAAGAACCAATGTCAATCTATTACCTTAATACTAAATCTATAAGTATAGACACATAGTTCTATTTCCCCATCATTATATATAAATAATGTACATATGTACATGCCTGTATCTAGACCTCTTTAAATGCCTTTTTACATTCTACTCTTCATTGCGGAAGTTTTTATAGCATTTTTTGTTAGTTCAGGATGAAAACAAAGAAAATCAAAACAAATCCAGAGGAATCAAATTATAATCTTAAGTCTTTCGCACCTGATTTTTTAAAAGATCATTTTATTGAATTCTTATGCTCTTAAAACAATCCATACATATGTTGTGATCACCATTTTCTAAACATTTACTGTACTTTCCACATCATCAGTTTCATCTACTCTTTTTCCTCTCCCTCCCATATCTGACTCTAGTTGCCTCTTGATACACTCTAAATTATTATTATTTTCATACCTTACACATAATGCTGTCCTCCTCCACTCATGTTTCTGTTGTTTGTCTCCCTTCTAGTGTATGTGGGGATTATATATCAATCATTGTAATCTGTTCCCCCACTCTCCCATCCTTCCACCTGGCTTCCCAGTATGATGACTCCCATTTCTGTTCCAGAGGGGTTCCAGGATTCAATATGTCAAGAGCTCCTTATCAGTACAGGTATACATGTTTCAGTCTAGCCAAAACTGAAAGATAGGACTGGGGTCATGATAGTGGATGGTGAAGAGGCCACAAAGAACCAGAGGAATATTGTGTTTCATCAGTGCACAGGTTGACTCAGCCCTACCTTATGTGAAGGAATGTCCTATTGTATCTTTGCTCAGACTCACCTCATTCTCAATAATGTTTGTTGTTTATGTTGTTGTTTGGTCTTCTGATGCCTGTTTCCTGATTCCATGAACATCTCATGATCGCACAGGCTTGGATGTTTCTTCTTGTGGGCTTATTGCTTCTCTGCTCGATGGCCACTTATTTAACTTGAAAGCTCTAAGACGTCAGATACTATATCTTTTAATAGCTGGGCAACATTTGCTTTCTTCAGCACATTTGTTTATACATCTATTTTGTCATCGGCAATTGTGTTATGAGGGTGAGCATCATAGATTTCCAGGTTGCTAGAACAAAGTCTTTTTGTGTTAATGGAGGGCTTGAGCAGAGGCTCTAAAAGCCATCTACCCCCTCAGTGTAGTGCTATATAACTATACTTATATAGGCCAATATCTCTATTTTCTTGAAATTATATATTTACATAGGTGCACAACTATGTCTATACCTCTATCCACAGCTTTACCTTGCTTCTTAGAATCACAATAGATCTCTTCTTTTTTCTTGTTTATCCTCATGAGAGATTATCAAATTATTTATTTATTCAGAGTCAACTTTAGATTTGAAGGCTATAATGATTGTGATACCATTTTCAATTTAATTTATTTATGCTCTATTTTAGATAATTATTTTCTGCTTAATTTAGCATTAAACTGTTCATCTTTTAGTTCATAATGTAGAAACTTGGGGTATTAACTTTAGATATATATTCTTGTATTCTATGAACATGTATGGTAAATTTTTCCTCTAAGGATTGCTTTTTGCTCTATCACACATATTAGGTTAAATATATTTTTTTATTGAGCAGAATATTTCAAATATGCCATAGACATCTTCTTTGAACAATATGCCTGTGGCAGTCATGTGCTTATGTTAATTTTATGATTAAAATGTAGGGGTGGCGTCTAGCCTGTTAATCTGGAGATAGCCATTGAGTAGCCAATGAGACCTCTATGTGGGTATGGCTCTCTCCTGAGACTTCTGGGAAATCTCACAATACTTCCCTTGTGAAGATGAGAAGCTATCTTCCCCAGTTGTTGGGAGTTAGTCTCAGAGACAATGAATCACAGACAAGACAAGGTGGCAGCATCTGAGAAGCTGGAGGAGCTGGCAGAGAGACCACACGGCTTTGCCCTGATGGAGACAGACCTCTGAAGCTGGGGCGGCCACATGGAGACCTCTGCCAGCGGTGAGTTCTGCCACCACTGGATGCTGTTGATGCGAGGAGCGATGGGGAGATCCCTGCCAGCACCCAGACTCTGCATCCACTGACCTGTGACTTTGTGAGTCACAAAGAGACTTTATAGACTGATTTTGGGCATATGGGTTAATATGGGACTTATGACTTTGAACTGGACTGGGCTGGGATGTTTTCTAAATGTCCTGTTCCTCTTGTATATAAACCCTTTCCTTATATCTATGTATGTGTCTATGAAATTTGTTCCTCTAGTCTACTTGGACTAACACAATGCCATTTAGAATTCTGTATTTAAGTGATAGAAACTTCAAATCTTCCTATTGTTATTAAGTGCCAAAAAATAGACTCTGACTCACAGATATCTCATGAGACAAGAGAATTTCCCCACCAGGCTATCTGCAAATGAGATTGACAGGTCTTTCTCTTTCAGGGAGTGCAGACCATGACCTTTTTAGTTCAAGCATTATTCATAACTACTAGGTCTTCAGAACTCCTTTCAATCTTTATTGTCCTGGTGTATGTTGCCTCTGTTACCTCTGGTCTTCTTTTCGGGCAAAATATGTAGCCTTCAGTTTGGAATGTTGTCTGCTATAATACATTTTCATTATATCACTCTATTGGAGCCATGGTAAAATACTGGATATGCGGGCAGATGCTATATAATCTTAAGGTTGAATTGCAGGCTTTGACTTGGACATGTTTCTGGGAAGGAGCCCTAGTGGCAATGTTGGATATGTGATGGATGGTTAATAACACGTCACTAGCTAATGCACAACAGGATAATGAAACTGTCCACTATTGTATATTATAGTCTCCCAAAGCCCCATGTATCATTGCTACGCAAAGGGTCCCAGGTTGTTTTGAGGGTGATACATTGAAGGTTCCATATAGTGGGCTACTCCTACCCTGAAGTCCACAGTTCAAGTCTACTAGCAACTCCACTACAGAAATGCTTAACGTCTGGAAAGGGATACTTTCTGTTCTCCAGGTTTACTATGAGTTGACCTTGTATGATTCTGGGATATATCTTTCACAAGAAACGTCCATGTCGCTGAGGATATGATTTTCAAAGGCTCAAGGCTGTATATTTAACTGTGAATTGCCTTTGCACCCAGGAAAAGTCCTGCTTAAATTTCTAATACTTAAAAACAGAATACTAAATGGCATATTGTTCAAGGAAAATGTTTCTGGCATATTTGAAATATTCTGCTCAATAAAAATATATATTTAATCTAATATCTGTGATAGAGCAAAAAGCAATCCTTAGAGGAAAACTTTACCATCCATGTCCATAGAATACAAGAAGATATGTCTCAAGAGTCGAACCAAAGACTGATGCAGGGCTACAGTGCTGAGCACACCTGAATCTTTATTTGAAACCACACTGAAAGGTTACTTCAGCTGCAGTGCTACCTAAATATCAAGAGAGCCTTGGGCTACAATTGCACTGCTGGTCAGCTTCTCCCTCTTCCCAATCCTGCTTCCCTCATTGTCTTACTTGATGAATTCCTCAATAAAGCCTCTGCACACAAAATCTCAGGCTCAGCTTCTTTTTCTGAAAAACCCAAACTAAAAAGAATGCTTAAGTCTGAAAATTGAAAGAGAATAAATGTGTGATGTTGAGAATAAGGAGAATGGTTATAAGAGAAAATGAGGTGAATGATTAATTAGAGCAGATAAAACAGAAGGTAAAGAGATTCAAAGGAACATTTATTGAATATCTCTTATCTTCAAATCTATATTCTTGGAGACAGAGCAGTACAAACATGTTCAAATAATTACTCTCACTCTAATGGAATGCAGGATCTAGTAAAACACATAAGACATATGCTTAAGGAAGATCTCTGAAATGTTGGACTTGTACTGACTGCTAATTCTGTTTCCGCACAAAACAAATAAAACTTTCAAAGGCTCTAGACAGTAACCAATTGCTTTTGAGTCAATTTCAACTCATGGAAACCCTGTGTGGCTCAGAGAAAATTGTACTCCGCACATTTCAGCTCTGAATTTTCTGATTCAGGTCACTGTGGCTTTCTTCACAACTTCCTATGGATGGGCTCAGACCTCAAGTCTTTCATCTGAACAGGTTAATCCTTTGCACTCTCCAGGATATCATGAAAGGATCTAAGAAATGACATCCAGGAAAGTGACTCTATATAAATGAGTAAAAAGGTGGCCAAGCTGAAGAGAAACTGATCAGGATAGCATGGTTATTCTAGTAATCTAATAGTTATTGAGAGGGAAAAGTCTTGGCACCAGAATGCCATGAAGAACAAGAGGAGGAAGCTGGGAGCGGCAATATGAAGGAGCTCTAGTTCTCGTATCAATGGGTGAAGCAATCAGAGCTAGAGGGAGTATATGCCACATTTCTCTCTTTTGACATCTAGTGAGCTCAGTTACAACACTGCTGACTGTGCCAAAACAAATGATTAGTAACTGTGATTAGCATAATCTACAGGTAAGTAGTAATCCATGGAAAGCAAAGAAATAATAGAGTTAGAGAACCTGTCTAGATAATAAACCAGGAAACCTGTCAGTGCCCATTCTATTACAGCTCGTAGACCTTCCCTGTCTGTCATGGCAGAATTACCCCACAGGCTTTTCAAGGCTGAAACTATATAGCCAGAGCTTTCTCCAACCAATTGGCTGTTGGGTTTGAACCACTGACCTTTAGGATGGAAACTGAGTCCTTCACTATTGCAATTTTTAGCTTTCCTTATATCTTGAATGTAAGAGAAGGGGAAAATTAAATATGACTACTATATCTCCCATTGAAGAAAAAGAAATATAAGTAATTCTGTTACATAGATGTAAGCATCATGAAATAAAGAGAAGCACTTCTTTGATTGCATATTGTTATTTTTTAATTATGCATCTTCAATTATACATGTGTGTTATTGACATTGAGTTCTTCTAACAAAGAAGAGTAAGTCGAAAAGCATTGATATAAGAGTTCAACCTCATACTTGCAATTTTTATTTTCTAACAAAATGTGTTTATATTTGTCTTTGAGATCAGTGGCTAGCTGCAGACAAATACACAGTAGGAAAGCTTACCTTCACCTCCTTAACATGTCTTCAAAACACAGGTAACAGGTGAAAATTTACGGTCTTCTCATTCTCCCTTTGTAATATCAGTAGCACCAATGTATCTACCTTCATGGTGACGTGAGGTCAAATTATGATTCATTCTTAGAGCAAAAGCGAGGAGGCTGGGCCTGAGCAGCAGCTTCTGAAGAGCTCTGCTGGACGAGATAGATTCCAGGCAGAGGCTAGTTCAAAAAGTGTTGGCAGCTTTTTTTTTTTTAATTCAAAAGGGTTGTAATCCTAATAAATTTTCTCAAAGAATGCAGGTCTTCCAAAGGGTCTTAATAACAAGAAGAGGTGATGAAATTGAAAACTGCAATGGTAAGTCAAAGGCCAGAAAAGGTTTATTGAAACATTTTCTCCTCCCTCAGAAAATAATTGCCCTGTCTTAGACATTGGTTGTCCTATGGGAATTTCCCTGGCAAATACTACCCCATGTGCCTTACATGCCTGTTCTTGCCCTTCCAGTCTTCTTTTTGCTTCTCAAACTCAAAGAATATTTCAAAGGACCATAGTTTGTCATTTGGAGATGTATTCACTGTTGTTGGTGTGTAAATTGGAGAGCACAGTTTGTTAGGGAATGATTAAAGAGATGGAAATACCACCTTTAGATGTGTATGGATGTAGACGTCAAATAGGTACAGAAACAATAGCATCCCATTTTGATATTTTTATTTATTGAAGATTTCTAGGAATACAAAGCAATACTTCTCATCTTCACATGAGCCAAAGAAAAATGGAAAACCAAAAAATACCTTGTGCTTGAGAAAGAGGATCTCATGATAAAGCTTGTGATTATACCTACAGAAAATGCAGAATATGCTAATAAAGACATTTGAACTCAGAAAATGGAAGCAAGAATGAAATTGTGAAGCTACTATTAAAGAATTGTTGCATGTTACATAATTCACTCAATTCTTCCATCGATAGATAAGGGAAGAGGTCCAGCGCGCAGGGAAGTGAGGACAACGGAGACAACAACACAGACTCTGGAGACCAGGCTTGATGGCACAGATCTAACTTTATTACAGTTTTTGGAAAGCTTATATATGTTTCATTGACCAATCTGATAAGTTTTTTCGGATACTTTGTGGTTTCTAAACACATCCTTAGAAGATCACAGGTTTGCAGTGTGAAAAACAATTGACCCACCCTGTGGACTATGTAAATGAGGTGTAGCTGGCAGAGCCAACCCATCCAATTGTCTTACAAAAATATGTCATCCAATCACATTATAGAACCAACCATCCAATTGCATTGTAGGACACTATCATCCAATAGTATTACAGGATCTTACCATCCAATTATATTACAGGATCTTAGCCATTCTATTGGGAAGCTAGAAGCATTCTGATAGACGGTGTTTCAGAGGTTTAAAGTGAAAGTTTATCAGGTGAACTGGCCTGAGTTATTATTGCCACAGGACTGAAGTTCTTTCCATGAGTCATGGAAAAGCAGGATACCCAGCAGCTTCCACCTGACACAAGACTGGGATCTTCCAAGAGACTTGGAAGCACAGGTTCCAGCTACCTAAGGGTGTGGATTACTACACAGCAACTTCAAGGCTTCTGTGGGAGTTGCAGCAACATCCTGTGCTTTCTATACCTCTTCTCCAGCTCCATGGGTCCTGCCAAGAATGCCCCCACAGATAGAGAATGGGCATCATTCTATTCCAGATCTAAGCCTCACAGTACCTTCCCCGACCAGGTGTGACATGCAGATGCAGTATCTTTAAACTTCCTACAGCATTCATGACTCAAAATCAAATGCTCTCCATCATCAATTCCCACTCCTAATGAAGACAGCACAAAGTAGAACCCATAGTGATGACAGCACAGGGTAGAACTGTCATTGTGGGTTTCCAGGACTGTAACTTTAGAGAAATAGAATGTGTCAACTTTCTCCTGTGAAGCAGCTCATGGTTTCAAACACCTGATCCTGCAATTGGCAGTCTAACACATAGCCACTATTCCACCAGGAGTCCTTGATGCCATCTACAGAACTGAAGTTCTCTTTAAATGCTAGTGTACACGGATGATTTTAAATGCACTATAAAGTGAGGTTACAAAATGATTCACTATGATAACAAAAGAGAGGATGTTAAGTAACCCTTTTTGTTTATCAACAATCTTGAGAAGGGAATTTTGTCTGACTTATAGTAACTGATCAGTGAAAAATCTCAAATGACTTATAGTAGAGCAAACAATTGTATGATATAAGGAGTGAACTGTATAACTAGATAGATATATTCTAAAACCGAGTGGCTAATCTGTGTCAGGTTTTAGTTTTAGTTTTTTTTTCTTTTAAGGGAATAAATAGACTCTCACAGATCCTATGTCTTTATTTTCAGAAAATTTAAATCAAACCTAGGGCTGTAAATAAAAATACATTGGTGGTAATGATATTGAAAAGAGAAAATGTGAAGATCTTAATAACAACATTACTAGAAAGCAGAGGGAACATTTAAGAAGTAAAGACATGAAACAGATAATAGAATAGTTAAAACAAAGGGAGTTTTAGAAGAACAATCTCTCTATAAATTCACTATAACTAGAAAGGCATATCAAACAAACTGGATATTAAAACCATTTACCAATTCTGTTGAAATTATTGGGATATATTTATGTATACTCTGTGGTGTATCTTTCTTGCTTTATCTATATCTAATTCTGAACATTTATTTTCAATTTTATGTTTCCCTAAAGTAAGGTTAGGATTTTTAATGGAATAAAATTAGCAGATGCATGTTCTAAATTATTCCTTAATATGTGAAACTGAAGAATTTTTAGAAGTTCATCTGAACTGAACATTCAGAATCTATTATATCTTTATGGTCAGCTCTTCAAATGGGTAACATTAAGTTTCATTTCATTTTGAATGTTATTCTAAGTTGATTGGATTTTTAAATTCTTTTTTTCCTTCCTCACTCCCCAGCTTTTTAAATTCTTTCAGTGTTCTAAGCATCAGAATTAACTTGGTGGCAGTGAGTTTTGGGTTTTCATATCTTGTTATGCTTATTAGAGTTTCATAGTGCAATTAAAGTTAGGATAATTAGGCAGAGAATCTTGAGGTTTACAATTATTTCCCTTAAAACAAATCAAAACAAAATTAAAACTCAAAGGTTGAGTTAAGCAAGATAATATGATTTAATAATAAATTCTTAATATATAAATGTGTGAGCAAATGTTCTCATTATATCTTTCTTTGAGTTTATGGATAGTTGTTTTGTCATATTTTGCATGCTTTTGAGAATTCAATGTAAAGAAAATAAAGTGATTTAAAACTGTTTCAATGTTAGAAAAATTCAAGAATACATAAGATAAAAATTAATTCAAAGACTAAAATGGTGAGATATTTTTAAAGCATCATCTGTTGAAAAATTGACATCACACAGAAAATATTTCCCCAACATTCTAAGAGCAAACAGGGTTAAAAATATGAATACAGGTAAATAGGACTTTCTATTTATTTTCCTTTTGATATCAGTGTGATACTTGCTTCATAAAAGGAGTTAGGAAGTTTTATTGTAGGTTTGTTTAGATTTTGACTCTCTTAGTTTTAAGAAACCCTGGTGACTCTGTGTGGATAAGTTTAGGAATACTGTTCACAAAGTCTGAAGTTCAAATCCACTGTAGGAGAAAAGTGAGGTGCTTAGTTCCCATATACAAACTCCAGTGAGACCTATATATGGTCTCGATAATTCAGAACCAGCCTAAAATGTGTCTCTTGTTAGTATCATATTGATAGATCCTTTCTTTTAAAAATTGAACACAGATAAAATTCATTCTATTATTCTGTGCTTTGACTGGTACATTCAGTAAGGTCATCTTCTTCACTGATTCTATAGAGATGAATTTACCGCAATCATATTGTAATTCTTTTGTATGTGTCAATGTTTGGAGTTTTTGTTTTTGCCCTTCTTTGCCTTCTGTCACGACCCTTGGTGACATAATTGTTAAGCGCTGGGCTGCTTTAAGCAAGGCCATCAATTTCAAACCACAAGTTGCTGTGCCATAAAAAGACAAAACTTTCTACAAAGTGACATGCTCCCACACCTTACTGAGTGCAGTGAGTCCTGTGCTGCTTGCAGGGTCGCTGTGAGACTGAATAGACTTGATGGCAATGAGTTGGGAGTTTCAGATTTTGCTTTCTGTAATGATTTTTTAAATACATTTATCCTTTTCTATCGATAATATTGTTGGAATTGGGGAAGGAAAAGGAGGTGGCCAGGAGGGGCCATTCCTGTTTCCTCATATTGCTCCCCATTCCTTTAGCATCCCAATATGCTCCAAGATCCCAAAAGGGAACAGAGGCTCAGGGCTTACTGCTTGCCCAGTTCTTACACACAGTTTACCTTACTTTCCATTTGATATATTTACTCAGTAGATTTAATCTCTTTCTTTGTGGTTAGCAAAAGATGGGTTTACATTATCATCTTACTTTTTAATATAGCTTCTTAAACTACCATACTTCATCACATGAAAGTTCTACTCTATTAATCCTTCCTACTTTTGCTTTAATGTTAACATGTTTCAGTATTATATATTATATATTAAATTACTTCTTGTAATTTTATGGTTTTGTGTTACTGTTAATTCTTCACCTAGATTAGCTTCATGTTGGTGTTGTTATATGCTTTCACCACTGAGTATTGTCTATTTTAATATTTCTCTATGTGAAGGAATTTCTTTAAAATTTATTATAGGTTAACTAGTTGTTACTAATTCTCTTAATTTCTGCTTAGTTGATTATGCCCTAATTTCTTTTTGTTCTTGAGTGAAATTTTTCTTGATGCATAACTCTTAATGAAGTTTGGTGGTGCTTTGATAAGGGTTTTGCTTTTAAAAGAAAGGCCAAAGGTTTGAAAGAAGCAGCTGCTTTGAAGAAAGACACTCTGCATCTACAAAGACAAAGTTTCTCTCTTTTTCCCTGATTCATCATTAAGCTTTATTTTTCTCTCCAGGAAGTGTATACCTCTGCCTCATAGTCCTTCCTTTAAGCGAGATTGCTGTTGTACCCGTCCTCCCAGAAAAAGTAAAAAAGTTACACATTCAGAAT
This sequence comes from Nesogale talazaci, assembly GCA_004026705.1. NCBI lineage: Eukaryota > Metazoa > Chordata > Mammalia > Afrosoricida > Tenrecidae > Nesogale > Nesogale talazaci. The sequence continues at coordinate 95,795 of PVJH01004965.1, forward strand.
GTTTTCTTCTATCGACATGGTTCTATACTCTTATCATAGAATCAACTCAAGGTGTTTTCTTCCTTTTTGTTTTTCTCACTCTTGGTCTTTATTCATTTGTCATATTCCAATTTGTCTTCTTATAAAGACATAAAGTTTTCTGCTCAGCTCTTTATTTCATCATTTCTTTTTCCAGTTCTTAAATTCCTCTACACTCAATAGCAAGTTGGTAGTAACTATTTCAATCTTAGAATTCATAATGGGCATTTTAACTCCTTTCTACAGGGCCTTTGTAAGTTGTAATAGTCTCAGTGACAATAGGTATGGTGTAACGAAACCAAACTCCCAGCCAGAGAGTCCATGCTCACCTACAATGACCCCACGGAACAGGGAAGAACTGCCCCTGTGGACTTTTGACTCTGCAACTCTTTACAAGAGTAGACTGGCCCGTTGCTACATGGCATAGGTTCAGTAGGTTCCACCTATCAGGACCATGTGTACGCAGGAATAAACATTGCTCAGGCCCATATCATGCTCATGTTGATATTATAGCCGAGCCCATTGTTGCAATCACTGTCCCAATGAATCTCATTGAGAGTCTTCCCCTTTGATATTGACTGCCTTCTTTACCAAACATAATGTTCTTTCCCAGGGATTGGTCCCACTGTTAACGTATCCAAATTAAAGGAGACCCAGTCTAATCATCCTTCTCAGCTAAGGAGCCTTCTGGGGGCACATTTACAATGTGTTGGTTGTTCTGGCAGTCCATCATATATTCCATAATCATCAACCACACCATCATCCCAGTACTTAGTTCTTCTGTCTGCCTGATTCATTCTCCCACTTTTGAATTCATATGGAACAATTGAAAATATCAGTGTTTAAGTCATGTGCACCCAGTTCTAACAGTGACGTGTGGTTCTTAAAGCGGTGTTTTGCAGAACATTTTTCCAAAGTAGTAAGTAATTTTCTTCTTTGATGCCTTTTTCATGAGGGATCATTGTGGATCCAAATAAAATGAAACCTTTGACAACTACAGTATTTTCTCTTCTGGCCATAATGATATTTACTGGTAAAGTAAATATTTTGTTTACATTGAGGTATAATCCCTGCTGAAGGCTGTAATCTTTGATCTTTATCAGTATGGGCCCTTAAATCTCTTAGCTGAAAAAATGGCCCAAGGAATTTGGCTATATGATCAGCAAATTATCAGAATTTGAGGAAGATTCATTAATTTGTTTGGCTAGGTAGCAATCTTCCAAATTTCATGGCATATATGAATGAGCTTCTCCAGAGATGAAACAGCATTGCTGCAGCATTTCAATAGATATTTAGGTATTCCATCAAATCTTGGAATGATGGATTTGCCAATGTTGCCACTTAAGGTTTCAACTCTTCCTTTAGCATCATATGTTTTTGATCTTATGATACCTTTTGAAGTGATTGAGCATCAATTTATTATTTTTTGTTTACATTAACTATGGGCCTTCCGTCTTCTATTATATAAAATCATAGAATCAACTCAAGTCTAGAATTTTCTGTTAACTTGAAAAACAATGAGTATTTATCCCCTTTGGTTTTCTCAGACTATATTTTTACTCATTTTATTATTATAGTTTACTTGGTATTTTTGTGCTGCCTTACAGAAATTTTTGCTCAGCTTTTTATTTCATTATTTCTTTTCCAGTTTTTAAACTCTTCTATACTCAATATCAAGTTGAAAGCAATATTTAAATCTTAAAATTCATAATGGACATTTCAAATACTTTCTGTAAGGTATTTAGCAGTTATAGTAGACTCAGTGGCAATGTGTATGGTGTAATTTTCCTTTTTATTTTTATATATAATTATTGGTTGATAGTTCCTTTTTCTGGGATTTAAATACATGATCAGAATGTCTTTTTGCTCATGTGTTTTCTGGTGATTTACCATAATATAATTGCTTTGATTTTTTTTGTGATACTTTGCTTTTCATGTTTTAATTTCACATTTGATAACTTTATATCTTTTTGGATCTGAAATGATTTATTATAGTTGGTTTTATATTTATATATTATAAGTTGTTTTAAGTCCTTATGACTTTCAACAAACAAGGTTTTGTCATTTGCATATCACAGATTGTTAATAAGCCTTCCTTCACTCCTCCTGCCACATTCTTCTTAATACAAACCAGATTCTCTTCCATAATTTTTTCAATATACAGACTGAATAGAAATGCAGAGAGGATATAACTGCCACACTCCTTCCCTGATTTTAAATCATGTAGAAATCAATTGTCTGTTTGCATAGCTGCTTTTGGAGCTATGTACAAGTTCATAATGAACCCAATGACATGTTCTGAAATTTCCATTTCTCTCAAGGTTATCCCTAGACCATTATGATCCAAACAATTGGATGACTTCATAGTCAACAAAACACAAATAAACATATTTCTGCCACTTTTTGCTTTGAGCCAAAATCTCGCTAATGGATCACTTCTTGATGAAGATCAAAGATCAAAGCCTTCAGTATACAGTACTAATCAATGTAAAGAAGAACCAAAAATTCTCACAACTCGACCAATAACATTATAGTAAAGAGAGAAAAGTTTGATGTTGTCAAAGATTTATTCTTGTTGGATCCATAATCAGTGTGCATAAAGCAGAAGTCAAGAGGTCAAAAGATCGGCAGTTTCAGGTAAATTTGGTTCAGAAGACCTTTTGAGAGTATGAATTCATGGACAGTTTCCAGATGAGCACAATGAAGGACTAAGGGATTTCCTTTCTTCTCAGTGTTATCCATATTTCCTATAATCCATGCAGTTGAACATGTTTGCATTATCAATACAACACAAGAAAACATATTTCTGATATTTTTTTACCTTTAGGAAACATCAATCTGACATCACTAATGATAGTCTTTGTTTCTTATTCCCTTCTGAATCCAACTTGAATTTATAGAATCTCCCTTTTGATTTGTGCTGCAAACTTATTTTGAATGCTTATCAGAAAAATATTATTTGCCTATAATATTAATAATATTGTTAGATAATTTCTATTCCTATAAGCTCGTCTGTCTTTGGACTTTGAACAAATATGGATCTTTTCCACTCAAATCGCTTTGTATTGGCATTCCAAATTTCTTGGTATAGGTGAGTGATTCCAATACTTATTTGTTTGCTTATTGAAACATTTCTATAGATAGGTTGTATGCTGTCAGTTCTTAGAGCTTTGTGTTTTGCTTATGTTTTCAGTGACTCATGAGCTTCTTTCCTCATTATGATTCATCCTTGATCAGATGCTATCCCCTGTACTTTTCTTCCTTTATTTTTTTAATGACACTCTGCTGTTTTCACATATGATTTTTTAAATACTACTCTACCATAAATACCACTCTACCTCAGCCTAAAGGTGCTTAGCTTCAACTTTAAAAAAATTATTAGAGTTTTACATATATTATTAAGACCCATAGCTCCATTACATAAATAATATTTGTACAATTGTTGTCATCATTTTCAATACATTTTCTGTTTTGAAAACTCTATCCCACTGAAAGCCCCTGGTCTTACAGTAATCGCTGATACTACACTTCTATATTGTGTCTTCCTACTCCAAACTCACTGCCATCAACTTGATGCTGATTTATAGTCAACCAGTAGGACAGGGTAGAACTGCCCCATGACTTTCCAAGACTGTGTTTGTTAATTGAACTAGAAAGTCATATCTTTCTCCCTCAAAGCTGCTGCTGCCTTAAATTGCTAGCCTTGCAGATTCCAGCCCATTGAGTAACCTCTATGCCACCAGAATTCCATATCTTCCCATTTACGTAGTCAGTTTTCTTTTTGTTTAATTCTTCTGTTCATAAGTACAGTCACTATTTGTGTTGTAGAAAGAAGGAACTTGCAATGAAGAAGTTGTTGATCTTGCAAAACTTTTTCATCTAATCTCTGGCTTCATTTCTTTAACCAAGACCTTATTTCCCCCATATTGTTCTTCTTTGTTTCTAATTTTTGCATCCTAGTCACTAATAACTATCAATGCATCTAGAGCAGTGGTCCTCAAACTACAGCCTGCGGGCCACATGTGGCCCACTGAGGACATTCATTGGGCCCGCCAGGTTTTTTTGGCCACCCTTGCTATCTTTCTTAGCAGCCAAATATCACAGGTCAGAGTGAATTTGTTCATTGTTTTTTTAAAAACTATAGTCCAGCCCTCCAATGATCTGAGGGACAGTGAGTTGGCTCTCTGTTTAAAAAGTTTGAGGATTTCTGTTCTAGAGTGAATGCTGGATCAATTCAAGAGAGTAGGTTGCTAGAATTCTTTTGTTTCTTGATCACTACCCTGTAGTTGTTGTGTAAATTTGAATAGTTGTTGAAGTTACCGGATTTCTTTGTAGAGATGTAGATATTATCTTATCACAGAAAAAAACATTGTACTTCAAGGTAAATCTTGAAATGTCTATTTCACCATGAGTTTGTCTTCAATTCTTCATTCCTGCCAGTGTAAATTAGATGATTTGAAGTATCCAATGGCAGTCCATTTCACTTCAGTAATATCTACATATTCCTTAGCTTCCAAACTTTACATATTCTGCTTCATTTTGGATAACTTGTACTTTTTTTAGATTCCCTCTTCATCTATCTCAAGTTTTCAATAGTAGTAAACATTTGCAAAGAAGCTTATATCTCTTCTCATGTAAGTCACATTCTGTCTTCAAATGAAGGTACCAAATGTTCTATTCTGTCCAAAATTAATTAACTAAAAATTCCAGCCATTCAGATTAGCTGTACAGGAGTATAACTGTTTTTCCAGTTGACACATGATCTTGTATTGTTTCTGTTGTTGCTGCTGCTGAGAGAGACAAAATTAAGAAATATCCTTCTATTGTCTCTCTTTATCTTGGTCATATTGTAGTCTGCTCCTGGTATTCAACAGAATCCTTTCCAGGAATTCCAAGACAGTTTCTCACACCAAAATCTAATTGTTATTGTCAAGCAAACTCCTGAATAGTGGAAGTTGATTTTATTTTTCTCATTGCTCTCAGTGTCCACAAACTAAACTTATTTGCATATCAATTTTTAGAAAAGGGAATATGAAATGGGTCCCCATGCTATTAATACACAACACCTGGATTTTCACTATTGTCAAAACGTTATCTATTAATAAAGAGCAGTGTCTATATCTGAACTAGTAACATGCTCTGTAATTTATGTTAGTCCAAAATTTGATGAAGAATATTCTGACTTAACAACATAGTTCAGTGAATAATAGAGCATTAGCTGTCAATAGACATAAAAAAGTGCTTACTAGTTCTTTCAAGACTCTTGAAATATTCTAAGTAATACAACTCGGGTAATAAAAAGATGGGTTAGAATTCAACTGTGTCTACTTTTAGATAATAAAGTGTTTTTTTTTTTGATTTCTGAATACCCATCCTGGTGAGGTATACATTTTTTTAAATAATTTTCTTAGGGGCCTATACTGTGCCAAGCACCTTCCTATGACCTCATTATTCTCCAAATATCTGTTTTTCCACTTGAACCCTTGATATAAGCTTCTCATCCTTTCCTCTCCATCCTTGCTCCCCACTCCCTCACCAACCCTCAATACTTTATAAATTATTATTGTTTTATCATATCTTTCACTGCCTGATGTCTCCCCTTGACCACTCCTCCGATGTCTGTCCTTTTGATAGGAGGTTATGTGTGGATTCTTGTAGTTGGCTCCCTGTAGGTTTATATTTTAAAACAGTGTTTATATTACTGAAAAATGGTATCTGCCATTTTTAAGTTTTGGTTTCCCCAAATTCTTCCATGAAATCCACCTTTGTTTCCATCACTGAGAACATATTTTCTGACTCCTGCTCCTTCCTATTTGTTTCCATGTATTAAGTTCCAATTACCAATGATTATCAACCCATCTTGATTGCTTGTGTGCTCAATATCAGAAAGAACAATTTAGTAATCCTTAAATAAAAATGGAGAAAACATAGAGAAGAAGATTGTGTCATTCTAACCAAAATTTGTCAATCATGTCAAGAAGTCCACTAAGATCAAGAACCAATGCTATTGGAGGAAGTTCAAATTCATGCTTTGAAGGCACTATTGAAAAACAAGACCCAAGAAATGGATGGAGCACCATTAAAATGTTTTTTTTTTTGCCCTGGTGGCAGTGGGGGATACAAACAAAAATGTTTTTAAAAATGGACTCGCCATTAAAAACACTCCATAGGCTGAGCCCCAGTGGCGTAGTGGTTGTGCGCGGAACTGCAGCTCACTGGGATGGAGGTTCAATTCTAGCTCCATGGAGCAAAGGCTGGGCCTCCTACTCCCACCACCTGAGGGCAGTGATGCCCCTCCAAAAAAACAAACAAACAAACAAAAAAAACACTCCATAAGCTATGCCATTAAATTCTGTGGACCATTACCTGTCCACCAAATGAAATATATTTGTGTTCATCCCAGGAAAAGAGGAACTAAGAAGTGTAGAAATAGTTGAATAACAGTAAAAATTAACATCACATGCAAGTAAAATATTGCTGAAGATAATTCAAGAATGATTGCAGCAATACATTGACAGGGAGCCGTCAAATTTACAACAGATTCACACGAAGACGAGGAACTGTGGCAGTTTCGTTTTATGTCAGTTTGAAGATGTGCAAAGTACAGTGGTGGAGTTCAAACTGTCAATAAGATCACAACCTGATGGTATGTCCTGTGAGGTATAAACTTCTCAGTAAGAAAGACAGGAGAACCTCTTCCTCTCTGTCTGCTCCCCCTCCCATCTTGTGGCCCTCATTTTCTTCCTGCAGGCACGGCCCTATATGGGCTGATGACTCTGTGAGCCTCGCTGGGAGCTGCCAGCACCCTACAATGTTTCCCCACCGCCCAGGGGCTATGATCTTGCTGCTTACTGCTTCCGCAATCTGCGTCACTGACCTTCAGCTATACTAGTCTGATGAAGACTTCGCTTAGCATCAGACTCACAGACTTGCATTAGGCTAGGTTGGGCTGTTTTTTCAATATATAATTATTTATTGATATAAAGTTGTTTCACTAGATATGTTTCTCTAGCAAACCCAGCTAAATGCAAGAAAATACTGTATCATTTCTGCTGTCAAGTAGATATTCACAAAAAGTGAAGAATACCAGAAATAGGCTTTTTTTTGTATTGTCATGATTATTCAAAAGCATTAACTCTGTAGCTCATAGAAATATATGAATAACATTGAAAAGAGTGAAAATCCCAGGATTCTGAGCCCAGTATATGATCACAACACAGACCTTCAAACAAAGCAAGGAGATATTGAGTGCAATTTTTTTTTAAAGTTTGTACTAATGTAGTATCCTTTTATATACTATCCACTTTTTTTTGTTGAGAAATTAATCCAAGAAACTGCACTATATAAAGAAGTAGACATCAGGATCAGAGAAAGGCTCATTAGTAATCTGTGTTATATATATGGTAAATGGACAGAAGATCATAGTCATGAATTTGTATGTTCTTTATAAGTGTGTCATTTCATTTCATGTGAGTTGGAATTGACTTGATAACCATTGCTTTGTTTTAATTTTTCTCTTTTTAATGGCTTTTCAAACTCTTCCCCACACTTATGAACTTTTAGTAATGACTAAGTTCAGAGATAGTTCACAACTTAGTCATGAGTAACCTGTCTCCAGCCCTTCTCTACAATAATTTATCATTTGGAGCAGGATGACTCACAAGCTATATCAAACTTAAGTAGTCAACATTCAAACGCAAGTCTAAAGTTATCCTGTAACCAAGTATTTGATGAAAAGATGTTTGAGTAAAACATGTATTTTTTGTAAAGTAAAATAATTATTCTTTAATTATAAAATATTTTTAAAATAAATCTTGCTTTGTAGAAAGTAAAATAAGTAACAGAATTTAGAGAAGTGAGACATCTCTGTACTTTCTGCTTGACAGTCTTCTCCCATATGACATATCCAGTTGATTTTCACACAGAAAGGATATCTAGTCCCTTGAGAAAATATTTTCTGGGAAGAATCTGGCAGTAAGAGGAGAGTTTGAAATCTGCTAGGGTTTTAGTGTGAGCAGGTGGATGATGGAAATTTTCAATATAAGCAAAATAAAAGGACATCATTTTTAAAGCCATGCTTATAGGAAATACAAATAAAAAAAAGAATAAAATTCACTAAGTGTCCCCATTTATAATGAGGAGCACGATAGATTTAAAATATAATAAAACCTTAAAGGCAAAAAAATCTTCATGGGTTAGGAGTCATAAATTATGAATTAAAATTTTAGCTTGCTAACATTGTAACAAGAACAATTTATGCACCTTTTCTAAAGCTTACCTCATCTAAGATGATAATTGCCACTTTTCTTGGATATACCAGAGAGTCTCTATCTTGATATCTTCTGTGAATATGCCCCAAAAATTCAAAATTAAAAATGAATTTCTCCTTACTTTAACATTTTCTTATGTGTTATATAAAATAATGTTGCCTTATATTGGATCTTATTGTCAAACTTTACATGGATTTGTATAACTAGAAAACAGTATTCAATAAACAACAATTATCAAATGCATCATATATTAATATACACAAAATACATATAAAATAAGAAACACAGATATATAGCATTTAAAAAAGTATTTCTTTTTTCTTCAGAGGCAACGCACTGAATTATAAAAGCTTTTGTTTCCTAAACAGTATAATACTAAGTAGTGCTAAAACACTGGCAGAGGATAATTGCATGAAGAATGGGTGTGAGAAAAGTAGGAAGAATGTCAATTATGAAAGATGGAAATATTTGAAACCTACAGAGGGGTACTAAATATGTCCCAAATTATTTTGTTAAAAGGAGTGCACAAAAATTGAAGAGTGCACAATATTTCATATGTAGAATGAAAATTTATCACTTAATTCTCACTAAAAAGTTAAAAGATGAAAATCGCCAACTAGCATTGTAGAAATTTTAAATTGTTGTTCATACCACTTACCCTTCAACTATGCTGACTCATGATTAAAAAATACTGACTAAAAATTGTGCTTATAAATATTAGGTCTAGTAAGGTTGTATTTGAATATATTTTGATCTTAAAAAATTTAAAACTGTTGCCTCTAAGCAATATGACCAAAAATAGCAATCCTCTATACTACTAAGAAGACTGGTAGTAAAAAGTCTTGAAAGTTACTTTCACATTGACTGTTTCCATCTTGCCCTTGTTCACTTGATACGTACTTTGTGGAGTGAGTGTGTGCCAGGGCATCCTTTGAACCAAACCAAACTGAAAGACAAACTCACTGCCATGGAGTCTATACTGGCACACAGTGACCCTCTATGTCAGAGTAGAATGATTCCATAGGTTTCCAGGACTGTAAATCATAAAAGAAAAGAAAAAGTTTTATTAGCATATATTCATTCAATTTAATAGCTTTATTATATCAAGAAGAATTCTATAATCATTATCCCAATCCATTTTACAACCTTTTCCTTTTTCTAGTACTATTAGTTTCCTAAATCCCTGAACCTTCCATGCAATCACTCCAAGGATCCATTAATTCACTTACTGTCTCTCTAGATTTACCTATCCTAAATTTAATATATAGGAAAATATAAAATTAAATAAAAACCCAAACTAATGAAAATTAAAGAGAAAAGGCTCAATTGAAAAGAATGTAGATAATATAAGAAACTAGAATAAATTTAAATGTGTCAAAAGGTAGATCAAATGACAAAGTATTAAATTTTCACCTAGGTACATCTGCAATAATTCACTTCTTAATGTACAAGCCATGTTTATTTTGCCTTCACTTTTTATTAAACTGAAACAATTTTTGATAAAGAAAGTGGGGAACAAATGATAAGGTTTTATTTATGGTGATAAATAGAATATTCAATATTTGTGAATGCCGTGGTTCAAGTTCATCAATTTTTATTCAGTCTTCTGTATTTATTTGCATAGATTTTGCATTGATAAAAGGTGAATGAAGATATTAAGGCTTCGATCTGACAAACTTCAGTGTGAATGTGACACTGTTGGATTTTTGAAAGTTTAAATAGAAATTTTGCACCATGTACCCCTTTCCTATTTATCCCACAAAAAGTCCCCTTAACCTGTTCAAAAAATTGTCTGTTGTTCTAGGATCATTTTTCACAGGTGCACAATCCAGTGATCTGAATATCTTTCTTTAAAATGTAATTTTATTTTCTTATAATTGATACTGATGAGTTTGTGTAGTCAGTAAAGCATAGGTAAACATCTTTCCACCATTCTCTGCTTTTAGCCATCTGGCATTAACAATGATATCCTCTGCCCTAGCTTCTTAATCCATCATGAATACTGGGAACTTCCCAGTATTAGTGCATTAAAGGGTAATTTTTAAAATTACATTTAGACATGTTACTGCTCGGTTATATTATCATATATATTTTTTATAATGTCCACATTCCATTGGATGAATTTCTGTTGGGAAAAACACATATAGGGAGCACTTTTGACATGTGGAGTACATAGTTCTGTCATATTTAATGGGCTTGTCAATCTATCCAGGTAAGCTAAAAAATTAAATGCATCTATGGTGGGTATGCTTTCTTATTGGGCTGTTAAATGCAAAGTATGATGTTTACATCCTTCAGCCACTCTAAGCCATGAAAGACGGCTTGATACTCCCACTAAGAGTTACATTCTCAGAAACTCACAGAGCCATTTCTGTCCTGTTCTAATTGTGTCATCTCTAAGGCAGTGAGTCTTTGATTTTTTCCATTATACAAGGATAAAAGGTAGTATTTGTAACAAAATATTAGATGATTGGATCGGCTAAAAAAAAGGTGCGTGTCCAGGTGGTATCCTCTTACCTTACTTATTCAATCTGTATGTGGAGCAAATAATAATAGAAGCTGGATTACATGAAGAGGAATATCACGTTTATTAATCTGCAGTGTTCAGGGGACACATCCTTGCTTTATGAAAGTATGAGGACATGAAACTCTTACTAATGCAGATCAGAGATTGTAGCCTTCAACATGGATTACAATTTAATGTAAAAAATTATCACTGGATCACTAGGAAACATAATGGTAACAGGGGGAAATATTGATGTCATCAAGGATTTGATCTTGATTGCATCTACAATCAATTCTGATGAAAGCAGTAGACAGGAGATTGAAAGACACACTGTTGGGTAAATCTGCTGCACAAGATGTCTTTCTGTGTAAAAAAAACAAGGATGCTCTTTTGAGGACCAGAGGTTTGTCTGACCAAAGTCACAGCATTTTGAGTCCCCTCACATACATTCATCATTTGGTCATTGAAAAGGGAATGCCGAAGAAAAATTGATGCATTTGAATTGTGACTCTTGCAAAAAATATTGAAAATATGGACTTCTCAGTGGAAAAACATTGGAAGGATGATAGAATTCCCCTTAGAGGCAAGGATGGTGAGAATTTGTCTCAGGTACTTTGGACCTGGTATCAGAAGAGATCAGTACCTGGAAATGATAGGGTGTTTTTGAAAGCAGAGAAGCAGCAAAGAAGAGGAAAGTCCTTAGCAAGATGGAGACTTACAATGGCTGCAACAATGAGATCAAGCCTAAGAACAATTTGGAGGATGGAATAAGACCGATCCTTGTTCATTGGCTCAGTATACATAGTATATAGTCAGAACTGACCCAAGGGCACTAATACCAACAGCAACAGGTGTACTATATGCCTAAAACATTTTGCATATGACATTTAAATTTGTGATAACGTCATGCAGTATGCTGTTGTAGTGTGCCTGTGAGCTTCTTCTAACTTAGAGTGACCCTTTGTACAGAAGAAGGAGACATTGTCCAGCGCTGGGCTATCTTCCCAAGTATAATGTTCGAAGGCATTATTATGACCATTGTGTCAACTCTTCTCAACGAGGTCCTTTCACTTTTCATTCTCCTCTGCTGTGCCTTGTATGATGCCTTTTTCGAGGCACTAGTCTCTCCTGAGGTCATGTCCAAAGTATGCCAGACAAGTTTTGTCTTGCCTTAAAAGGCAGATTCGGGCTGTGCTTCCTGCAAGACAGATTTGTTTGTTATTCTGGTAGTCTTCAGTACTTTTCAGATTCATCATCATGAGCACAATTTTTATGCCATAGCCCTCTGATTTTGCTTATTCATTGTCTGAATATCACATGCATTTGAGGTGATGGAAGATCACCTGAATTGAGTCAAGCATATCTTCGTTCCAAAATAACACTCTTGTTGTTCCTCACTCTAAAGAGGTCTTCTGCAACAGATTTAACTTGATCCTTTTTCCTTCTGATTTCCTGACTCTCATTTCCATGAATGAAAGAAAAACAAAGTCCTTCAGAACTTCACTCTTTTCTCTATTTATCATGATTCTGTCTATTCCTGTTGTAAGGATTTTGGTTTTCATTGCATTGATTTTATTTTGTAGAGTTTAGTTGAATTATAATTTATATATACATCTCAAAATTTGAGCTGTGTAATTATCACTACAATCACATATCCCACCAATAATTTTATTGAGATATATTGCACATTCATACAATTCCATAGTTGTGTCACATTTTGAAAGAATTCTCTCTATATGACTATGGTCAGTTCTAGAACATCCTCCCTGCATTACGTTCATTGTTTGTTCTTCATTTCCCTCCAATATCTCATTTATAACCATATGGTCTAATTATTATCTGTATACATCTATCTAGCCTGTGCCTTATATATTGGAAAAGTTTCCATAAAGCACCAAAACATAAAAACATAAAAAAACAAAAAAGAAAATATAAGTTCAAAAAGAATAAAACATTACAATATAAAAAAAAGAGTGGGGACAACCCTGTCTTGAGAAAGAGCATGGACTACTGGAAACTAGACAGAATCCAAGGTGGATCAAGAAGGAGAACTCAGGATCAGGGACCATTTTATAACTAACCCCATTGGCCAGGACCAAATGTGTGATCACCTCGGTCTCTTGGTAAGTCTACATTGATCAGAGGGCATTCATTGAGGCTTACTCAATGTCAGGTCCTTGCAGATTAACTTTGGGCTCCCACTGCCATCCATAGCTTTATGAAGCTTGATAATTAACAATTGAAACACTAGGACTTGCCCTCTTTCAAATTTGGCTTTTGTAATGTATCAGGCATGGATCACACCATGCAGCATGCTTCTTCCACGTGGACATAGATGCAGTCTCACTTAGATGTCCGCTTGTTTGAATCCAAGCCTTTAAGAACCCAGGCATTGTTATTTTTGATGTTTAAACATTATCTACATTCTTTGCCACACATTTTGTTGTAGCACCCATATTTCAGTGATCTCTTCATGAGGTCCAGCGTAGAACATGTCATAAGAAAAGAAAGCAAAGCAGAACATATGAAAAATTTGAAAAAGTATCCATGAGACCCAAATGAAAATATAACTAGGTGTAGCATTTAACCTAATTACAGCTATAAGAATTCACCTTAAAATGCATTCTGTGTGATATCAAGGCTATTGCTATCCCTGGTCCATAGTCTTACCATAGTCACCTGAGGTTCAATCCAGTTGGGGGATCCTGAAAAAGGTTTTATATTTCATTGTCACTCCCAGGCTTCTGCAAAACAAGGGTGCAGAATTTACATTTTAATATCATTCCCTCCTCTAGGAATGGATTTAATTTTTTACAAATCTTGGATTGCATGGACTAGTCTTTTTTGTGGACTTAGCTGATGCCTCATTAGATAGCTGTTTGTTTTTAGGCAAGCATGTAAGGTTCTGGACAACACTCTTTCTGATAGCCAGGACAATCTCTTCATTAAGGTAATCATTGAGCAGAGCAATGTCATAAAGTCCATGTGCTTACATTAGGGCTATAATTAGTAGCTCAAAACCTATTCATATATCTATAGTTTATATGTGTCCCTGATTTTCCTTGGAAACATCATCGTTATTTTATTGGAGATCATTATAAATAAACACCATGGAACATATGGTAGTCCCATATATATTATCATTAATTTAATCAGTGATATAGAATTTAAAACTCTTGTAAAATGAGGGATACAAATAAAAACTGAGGGATACAATAAATAAAATGAGGGATACAATGAGGGATACAAATAAAATGATGATATATCATTTACCCTCCAGTGATAATTCAATGAAAACAAAACTTGTTCTTGAGTGAATGTGGAGAGATGAGAATGTTTATATGCTGCTAGTTCACTTGTCAATGTGTACAACCATTGTAGAAAGAGATATAGTTCTACCTTATGTGGTAGAAGAATGGATAAATAAACTGTGGTACGTGCACCCAATGGAATACTGCGCATCTTGGAATAGAAGTAAGCTTTGAAACATCCCATAAAGTGAATGGATCTGGAAATAATTGTGCTGAGTGAAATTAGTCAATCACAAAGACAAACATGTAGTAGGAGACCACTTCTAATGTAAGAGAAACATCAAGGCAAAGGTAGGTTTCTAATTTCAGGTCACGCAATCTACAAATTCAGTTCCTAAAATCAAGAGGTAGAGGGCTGAGCCCCGGTGGCATAGTGGTTGTGTGCAGGACTGCGGCCCACTGGGACAGAGGTTCAATTCCAGCAGTGGGGCTGGATCTCCTACTCCCACCACCAAAGAGAAGTGATGCCCCCCCCCAAAAAAAAAAAAAAAACAAGAGGTAGAGGCAGGGATATCTGCCTGGAGAAGGAGATTACATGATAGTTGATGAATAAACTGGGTGGAGACAGCCTAGACATTAAGTGGGAGTATAATTCCTGTATCATGTTTCAGTATGAACAGTGCTTACTGAGCTTTACTTAGTCTTTGGTGACAATGGCCTGATCTGTAGTCAACTGGGACATTAGACTATGTCCTTTGCAGGTGCACAGCATTCTTCACACCACAAGGATATGATCTAAGCAAATTTTAAACACACCTGTAACAGATTAAAGGAACTAAACACTCCTTTGGTGTGATGGGTAGGTTTATTATGCCAACATGGCCACAGAAGATGGATGGGTCTGTTGTGACGGCATGGCCAATGAACACATGGGATGAATTGAAGGGCAGAGATAGGAAGGGCTCTGCGAGTCCTGCCCTATCTCTTGCTTCTGGATCTTCAGACCAGAGAGCTGCCTTGTTCATCCTGTGCCTAGACCTCCAAGCAACACTACCTGTGGGACACCTCATCATGGACTGTGTTGCTGTGAGTTAGGGATTCTTCAAGCCCTGCTTTGCCACGCTCCTGGGATATACATCTCTTGAGCTGGGGACTGTTGAACTCTGTCATCTGGCTGACTGTTGGCGACCTGCTCTGCTGTTTGATGCCTGTGACCAAGCCTGAATTGCTCCACAGAGGACTACTCAGCAGCCCTCAAGACTTGAAGGACTGCCAGTCTTCTAGCTGTCTCATGCAAGTGAGTTGCACAGAGCAATCTGTACTGCTTTATAGATAGTTAACTGTTTCTTTCTTATCTTATATAACTTTCTCTACATATAAATATATAAAAATAATTACTTGTGTCCTGATTTTACTTCTCTAAGAGAACCCTGGCTGACACAGTTGGACTTAAATCACCTAAGAAGCAGATGAATCATTCCCCAAGGTTATGATTGGAAGTCAGTAGACGTTGCTTCAGAATTCTTGGTTCAAGGGTGCATAATAAATGGAAACTCAAGCCTATCATGTATTTGCTCTTTTCCTACACTCTTTGTCTTTGATAACTTGCTTTAATAACACAGGCAAAGATTTGTCTTTTTGAATGCATGTTACCCAAACGTTTACCCTGACCCCAATTCTCATTTTCTGGGTAAATATTGCCTAGTCACTGAAGTTAACAAACTGTAAACAGAAGCAATCCATATATTTTGGTCTACAATGAGTGTAAACCATATTAATGAGCAAAAATATAAAACCCAGGCTGCAGGAAGAAGAACAACCACCAAAAACATATTTTCAGATATCTTATGAAGTAGTCTTTGAAATGCCTTGGTGTTGCTATGTAATAGAAGGAATTATGATGCCCTTGATGAATCATTATGTAGTTGAGCCCATTTGACATTCAGTGTATGGTTCTTCTGAAATATACTGGAGTCTAGAACTTCTTAATTGTATTAACAAAGGCACTGAGCCTCAGTACGTAGTGGTTGAGTGCGGGACTGCGGCCTATTGGCTTGGCGGTTCAAATCCAGCAGCAGCTTTTCAGGAGCAAGCCTGGGTAGCTCCCATGACCACCAGAGGGCAGTGATGATCCCAAACAAAAAGAAACACAAAAAAAGTATATTAGCAAAGAGCAGAATTGTGCATGTGAGTTTCTAAGACTACGACTCTTTACAGGAGTGGAAAGCACTGGCTTCCTCCTTTGGAGCTACTGGTGGTTTCAAACTGCTGCCCTTGCAGATCTCAGCCCAAAATGTAGTCTCTACACCAGTGGGGCTCCTCTTTACTTAGGTTAGTTAAAATATTTAAATGATAATTAAAATTATTCATCTATTGACTTAATAATTTTCATTTAATAAACACTATTCAGACCATTCACATGACAGGATTACACTGGAAAGGTTGAAAAATTTCTGCTACTCTATCACATATTATCATCAAAATATACAAACATACATGAGGAATATAATAATGCTGTATTTGAGAACAAAATTAATAGTGAGCAGATATATTGGAGACATCTTACAAGAGACAAGATTTTAACAAATACATATAAATTTTTTTAAGGCATCACTGCCCTGGTGGTGGGAATAGGAGGCCCAGCCTTTGCTCCTGGGAGCCGGAATTGAACCTCCATCCCAGTGGGTCACAGTCCTGCGCACAACCACTATGCCACCGGGGCTCAGCACATATAAAAATTTATATAAACTCATTAGTCATAAAAACAGATTAAAACCTCAGTAAGAAACAAGTAACCAAAGCTTAAATAACATAATGTCACATATGACCAATGATAAGTAGCAATGGAAACTTGCATATTGTGAGTGTGTATAGAACACTTTCTAAGCCCTTTATCATTGTATTATGAATCTGAATTTATGCACTGTCAATGAACTTAAATTTTGCTCTGAATGACATTTGATTCGAATATGCATCAAATAACATTTCAGGAATGTCTATCATAGTATTGAAATTAAAATACAGGAATCAAAGCAACAGTTTTAGCAATAGTAGACTAAATTAGTTTGTGCTCAGAGAAGCATAAATATGTGTGCAATTATTCCATTTGTAAAGAGTTCTCAAATAAGAAAATAGAACTGTCATTTCAAGTTAAAAAGTGATGTTCATGAAGAAGCCTCTAGGATAACTGTAGTGTTTTATGTCTGTCTTCTGGGTCAGTTAAATGGGTATGCATGCTTTACAAGCATACATTCAAATATATTTAATTGTCTGTGCTTCTTTTCCTATATATTAAAAACTTTAGTAAAGAGCTTACTTTAATAATTAATTCAAGTATAGTGCAAGGGAGCTTTCTTAACATGATTGAAACACAATGGAATTATGCAAGAAAATTTATTTCAAAGAATTTCTTAAGAACTTCAGTAGCTTAAATTCAGTCTAACTGTACTGTTTATGCAATTTGAATATAGATTCTGGTTCTATGTTGAGAAGCCCGCTTGAAAATACTGAAGAATTTTCAGAGCTAGTTTGAAATATTGCTACAGAAGTTATAATTAAAATTAATAATAAAAGTAAAAAGTATGTTGTCAGCCAACAGTCAGCAGACATAAGGTGTAAACACACAGGATCTTCAATTTGATTCATATTTCAGTGTGGAAGAGCTACTCTAAATTATCTTCCTTTGGGTGTCGCTGAGTTCCTCTGTAGTGATTTCTCTGGAGATTTTGTTATAATAAAACTCTCACTACCATCGAGTCACGGCCAACTCATAGCGGCCCTATGGGACAGGGTAGAAGTATTCCAGAGTTTCAGTGACTGTAACTGTTTCTCCCTGAGCAGTTGATTTCTAAGGAATGACTCTTCAGTGAGCAGCCCAAAGAATAAACATTGCTCCACCAGGGCTCCTTTTTAAGGCTAAGAAATGACAAATATAAACAAAAAACTAACTTGACAGAGCTTATTTTCAGAATTTGTGTTTTGTTTTTTGCTTTTAGAGAACATTATTAATATGGGAAAAAAGATGTATTGATATGTTTTCAGAGTAACTCTTTTTGTGTCTCATATTTTCTTCTCTGATAATGAGAAGTTTATCACTTTAAAAATAAGAAATTTCTCCTGAAACCTGAATTAAGGCTGAACATGATAGTGGGACAAAAGGAAAATTATAAGACATAGAGAAAAGAACTAGGAGGCAAAGGGAATTTATAGAGATCTAAACACAGGCATATGTATATGTACATACATTTATATACTACAAAGGGGAAATAGATTTATGTACATATATTTATTGGATTAATATTAAACAAACACATTGAAAGGGAGTCCCCAATTAAGTACTCCCTCCAATACAAGAACATTTTGTTCTAATAGTTCGGCGGTCTGAGATGCATACCTTCCCATCACAATTGCTGAGGACAAAGCGGATGCATAAGCAAATGTGGTAAAGAAAGCTAAAGGTGCCTGACTATTAAAGAATATAGTCTCTGGGTCCTTAAAGGCTGAAACAAGGGGTTATCCCGCTGAGAAAAAAACAAAATCCACATAGAAGAAGCACACCAGACTGTCTCAACACAATCACTGTAGACTAGTCATGTGTATAAACAAATGTGGTAAAGAAAGCTGATGGTACCCAGCTCTCAATGGACATAGTTCTTGGAATCTTAAAGGCTTGAAGATAATCAAGTAGCCAACTATCTGAGAAACAACAAACCCCACATGGAAGAAGCCCAAAAACCTGTCACAACATGATCACTGTGGACAAAGCAAGTGCATAAGCAAAAGTGGCGAAGAAAGCTGATGGTGCCCAGTTTTCAGGGGATATAGAGTCTGAGATCTTAAAGGCTTGAAGGTAAGCAAGCAGCCATCAAGCTGAGAAACAAACAAAGTCCACATGGAAGAAGCACAGCAGTCTGGGTGATCATGAGGTATTGAGAGGATCAGTTATTTGAAATCAAAGAACAAAAAGTCAGACCATTGTGAATGAAGGGGGAGTGCAGAGTGGGGCCCCAAGGTCCATCTGTGGGCAACTGGACATTCCCTCACAGAAGGCCCAGGGAGGGGAGGAGGCAGTCACAATGCAGTGTAGCATTCATGTGATGAAACATGCAATGTTCCTCTAGTTCTTGAATACGATCACCACCACCACCACTCCCATCCCCACTATCATGATCCCAGTTCCACCTTACAAATCTGGCTGGACTGGAGATGTACACTGGTACAAATAGGAACTGGAGACACAAGGAATTCAGGCCAGAAGAACTCCTTAGGACTGGTAGTGAGAAGGGTGATAACTGGAAGGTGAAGGGAAGGTGGGATAGAAAGGGAGAACAGATTGCAGAGATGTACATATTGCCTCCTCCTGGGGGAACAGACAGTGGAAAAATGTGTGAGGGGAGACATCAGATGGCGTATGATATGACAAAATAATAATAATTTATAAATTATCAAGGGGAGTGGGGGGAGCGATAAGGGAGGGAGGGGAAAATGGGGGCAGATACCAGGGTTTCAAATGGAAAGCAAGTGCTTTGAGACTGATGAGGGAAACAAATGTACAAAAGTGCCTGACACAATGGAGGTACGTGTGGATTTAATAAAAGTTGTATGAGCCCCCAATAAAATGATTTTTAAAAAGGAAAGCAGTGTTACTACCAGGAAAAAAATGAGGAATTTCTAATTCCATTTTCTGTGTAAAACAATACCTGTTCAGCCCTAATGTAGATAACAAGCATAAAAATGAAAAACAAATAACACCTGCATTTTGTATCAGTAGAAATCAGTTCAAGGAAATTCTGAAGGGAATTAGGATTGGGGAAATGTATTCTTGGTTGACTTTTCTGTTTTTATGATTTATAGGCTGATCATAAGTCACTATTTGTGTAATGCCATATGGTTAAAATACAAAATAAAACACAAAGTACATCTACCAACAGAATCAGAGAGTGTGTTCTGTTCAATCTCAATAACCAAAGTCTGGATAGCAGGGTGTGTGTGACTCCTCACCTGTGAATTCTTGGAGCCACATCAAACAGGTCAAGTTTGTCAAAAAACAATTAAAGTTTGAGGTGCCAAGAGACAGAGATTGCGATTTTAGTTCTACCAGTTAGATTGCAGAATCTCCTAACATGATTTTGACCATATTCTGAGAATAAACATTGAATAAAACAAACAAGCGACAGAAGAAAAGACAATCAAGCTAAAGGAAAAAGAAAGTCAAAAGAAGAAAATAACAAGAACACAGGGACATAGCCCATATTCTCAAGGGAAAAAAAGGCTAATTGTATAGTGATACAGGTTTTAAAAGATAATAAATATATTAATAATGATTTTATAATCAAAGAATTGGTGAATATACTGATAATAAAGAAATTATATTGGAAAAGGTTTTGGAAGAAAAAAATAGTAAAACATGTAGGCATAGCAGCAAATATTATTCTTAGCATTGTAATTAAAGGAATGAGAGAAAACTACTTGTAAAAAAGTAATTCTGAAGTATATGGAACCTATAAACAAGTTAGAGAAGAAAATTAGGATATTCACAGAGGAAAAAGAAACATTTTAAGATAATAGCTAATAATTTTATAATATAGTAAGCATACAAATTGAACAGAGTGATACTGTATGGTTTAAAATCAAGAAAGGCATGTGTTAGGGTTACATCTTTTCATCATAGCCTCTCTTTGTATGGAGAAAATAATCTGAGAAGTCGCATCGTATGAAAAGGAATGTGGTATCAGAATTGGAGGAAGACTTATTAACATCCTGCATGATGCAGATGACAAACCCTTGCTTTTTGAAAGTAAGGACTTGCAGCACTCGCTGATAAAGATCTAGGATTAGAGCCTTCAATATGGATTATAACTCAGTGTAAGGAAAACCAAATTCTTCATAACTTGACCTATAATTAACCTCATGATAAACAGAAAGTGATTGAAGTTGTCAAGGACTTTGTCTTGCTTGGGTTTACAACCATTGCTCATGGAAGCAGCAGTCAAGAAGTCAAGGAATGTATCGCATGGGGTGAATCTGCTGCATAAGATGTATTTTAAGTCTTGGAAAGTGTGAGAACTAAGGTGAGTCTATCCAAGTCATGGTGTTTTCAATGGCCTCATATGCCTGTGAAAGTTGGACCCTGACTAAGGAATAGGAAAGAAGTATCAATACATTTGAATTATGGTGCTGGTAAAGAATTTTAAAAGTTTATGAATCTACCAAAAGACAAACAAATCTGTCATGGGAGCAATACAGCCAGAATGCTCCTCAGATCAAGGCTGACACGATTTCTTCTCAAATACCTTGGTAACCAGAAGAGACCTGTCCCTGGGAAAAAGCTGTCCTTCTTGGTAAAGCAGGGGGGCAAGGACAAAAGCTAAAGGTCCTTGACAAAAGGTTCTGACAGGATGCCCATGACAAAGGGCTCACACATCACAACAGTGACTACAGGATGAGTAAGTGTTTCCCCTGTTGTCTGCCTTGCCCGTCACTGTCTCACAGTCACTGCTGTGCTGGAGTGCTTTGTGCAGACAGGATGCCAATCCGTCTTGTCGGAGGTATTCTTTTGAATTGACCGCTACTTTATCAGGCATTTTATGACACAAAAATTATATATTGATTCTATGATGAATAGCTGTCTTGCACTGAAATTTAAGCTTGCTTTAAGTAAAAAGCTCTCAGTAATTTAATGTATGACTCCCAGACTGTTTTCTTTCACAGGATTTACTTTTAATATATGCTACTCAACTTCCACCTTTATCAGATGCTAGATATACACTTACTATTGTAGTATATGTCTCATTTTTTATTACAGTATAACACAAGAACAGTATCCCTTCTCTTTTTTTAATGGGTTAAAAGTAAGAATTCTAAGTGGCATTCACAAGCTTGCTTCCTATAAAATGCCATTAAATTCTTGGCATAATATGAGTCATTTGCTAATTCCAATTTATATTAAATATTTATTTGTAAGAGTATATTTTTCATATTTTTGAGATCTCACATAAATTCTCAATTTACCATTTAATCATTACTTCTTACACCAACAGATTAAGATCTCAAAGTTTTAAAATAATAGATGTCAGTCTAGTAATTAATAGATCTATATAATATAGATTTTAATTGATTATACTGTCAATGTTTTCATAGTAGTGATTTTTTTATCATACTTCAAGGAATTAAACTACTTTAAATGTGTTTTTATTTTATCTTATCTGGAGGTAGTTGATTTATTTTCCCAAAGGATTTTATTGGCAACTAATACAGATATCAAATCATTCCATAGCTCATTCACACCAAATAGGAACGTACAACTATATGTTAGTCCATGCACACTAGAGAAACAAATCCAGAGATACACATATGTACGAGAGAA